>JAVTVY010039557.1:0-18419 GCA_036873755.1 Hanleya hanleyi | reverse complement strand
ATATTCGACACAATACATAACACATGAAATCTAAAAATGTGACAGACTTCCCTAATCCTTTTCCCGTAATTAAAGCTCAGTTATATTGAACGGCTAAAACAACATATTATCCCAGTTTGACTTTCAACAGGTTTAGGTCTATGTATATTCAACAAGATAACAATAAAGTGGTAGCTTGAACATGTCTACACAGGTCCATCTGTCACCGATTGAAATAACATTGGGGCATAATTTTACAAACTTAATTATTGGTTTGGCTAAATGCAATTCTTCTTGTTCTCGGGTGTAATTTTCACCTGCCGATGACTTCAATAATTTCACTAAATTAACTTCTAAAATCCAATCAACATGAATGAGAACTTCCCTAACATTACAGATTTCTAGTATAGAAGTAAAAAATCACTATATCTGTTGATTTCAATATTTTACCTACATAACACTAATACTGTTATATGGAATAGGTCTATGGATTTTGGACGCGGATTTTCTTTAATGAACGACGACTGAATTATGAATGACGGACCAGACGCTTGTAATTTCGCACAATGCTGCCTTATGAATGATTCTAGGTCATATTCACTCCGTGCTGACCTTGACCTATTTTCAAAGAAAGCAGGAATCAAAATTTAAATAGTAGTTATATATTTGCTTGAGCACAATATCCAAGGGACAACTTGACCTAGATGTCATATATCCTCCCGAACAATATTTGGACAACTCTGCAATCTGGAGCTTTTCCGTTATTGCTGTCTCGTATCCAATTTCATCCAAAGTTCACTTTTGAGCCATATCGAGAGAATTTCAGTAGTGATGATAACATATCAATGGCAGTGGATCTGCTAGCTAATCCGCTTGAATACTCTTTCTTAAGGAATGGCTGCTGAGCCCCATCGATTTAACATGATGTAAAGTGAAACGAAATGATCGAAGTCTCTGCCGGAACAATATTAACCCTACCTGGTCTGGGGGGGGGGCGGTTTTTTGCTCCTATCTCCGGAACGACAAAAAATTGAGAGTTGAAACTTCTTGACTTTTTAGATTGCCATATTGGGGTCATTTTGAGCTTATCTGCATGACCCCCCGAGCAGAGGATCATGGGTAAATTCAAAATGGCGGCGATGTGGGGTACAGAAAAGTGATGTTTTCGTCATATTTCTTCAAAAATTTTACTTTTCTGTTTGAAAAAATGGGTAAAATCTATTTTATCTCATATCAGATTATTATTTACTAATTTATCATGCAGTTTTTGCGAAGAAAAAACAAAAATAAAAATTTTGAAAATTCTAACAAAAAATGGTCCAAAAATGCTCTTTTTGAAAATGACGTCATCATGGCGGTCATCTTGGATTGTTTTTACATTTTCTTGTAGAGCTTGATCCAATGATATAGTGTGGTAAGTTTCAGCCCCCCCCCCCCCCGCCGACATAAGAAACCGGATCTAAATCCTGGTATGTCCTTTTCACAGGTGAGTGGGGCGGCCAAGTGTTCATAACACATACTTGAAAATTCATTAGCATATCAACGTCACATTCCCTAAATAGGAGGTGATCTACAACACTTCTTCCATGAACGTTACAGAAAGTAAACTTGTTCTTTATCTGCATGGAATCTGCCGCTTGACTGTGGAGATCAGTTGATTTGTATATCAGTCTGTCATTCATTGATACTATCTAATATATATGCATCCCTTGACTTCAAATGGTTCTGAACAATCCTTTGTTACATAATCGGGCAGTTCGTGTTTTGGGGAATTCAGATCACTTTACCAAAAATAGCAATACCCTATCAGAATAAACATTGGTATCGAATTTTCTCAGAATTACTGTCTTCTTATCTGTTGCTGAGGAGGTCTCAAACACACGTCCGCTCGCTCCGGGAAGTCAAATTACAATTCAATATTTCAGTCAGCAATTTACCAAGATAATTCTATATTAACCATATCTGGCCTGGGCTTTTGGGGTCCTTCCGGGCCTAGGGAGGGCCATTTCGTCCCTAATTCTTCTTCTTACACTTTGAGTAAGGGGGATGAAACTCCCCACACTATATCCTTCGGTCAAGCTCTACCAGAAAATACGAAAAACTAAGATGGCTGCTTTGATTACGTCACAGTGACGTCCTTGAAAAAAGAGGCATTTTTTGTTCGATTTTTGGGTTAGATTTTTCTAATTTTTCATTTATGCAATTTTTACGCAAAACCTTCGTGATAAGTTAGTATATATTAATGTTTTGTGAAATAAATAGTTTCTGTCTACTTTTCATCGCGAAAGTTTGAAAAAAATGACGAAAACATCATATTTTCTGGTACCCCACCTGGCCGCCATTTTGAATTTATCTATGATTCTCTACTCGGGGGGGTTTCCTAAGAAGTGGGCTCTCATTTGCAAATTGTCCGGTAGTGAGTGAGTGAGTCCATCCGAATCCTTTCCTCGGCTAAATAAGGAGATTTTTGGCATGAAGGTGCATTAAGGGACTGGTACCAGCAAGTTCTGAGCTGACCTACTTTATACGCCATATTTAAGACAAGGTGGATTTCCACTCGGCATATTGTTCAAAAAGTTTTGGTGATAGCCCTCAAGGTAGTCCGGACGAGAAGAAATATAAAAACAACTAAGAAATATAAAAAATGAAATAAGGATGTCTGCAAGTCAGAGAAAAGCAGATTGAAATCCGCGATGCATTGTTCAGTTTAAACACATCAAAAAAAGAAAATAACTCTTGATATGTATGCAACTGTGTGAGGTCAAACAAAAAGAGACACAGATCGGGAACACATCAAAGGTCGGCAGATTGTTCATCATGTTCAAATAGCATATGCTGCAACTGACAGGAACTGAGCAGCTTTATGGACAATATTACTGGCAAGTTGTATGGGTAAAAAAGCAGTGCTATGGCCAAAACAATAAATCCATGTCAATGTGTCTCTCCCATATTGGGGTTTTGTTCACCTCAAAGATGTAGTCCATCGTACTGAAGAGGCGGATTCTCTCGTCGGCACTGAGAGAACACAACATTAGAACATGGTGAATATTCTAGGCCTGCGTCCCACATCCACAAGCTCGACTACATTTAAGCTTCAATGCGTACAGGCGCTTGTTCAGCCTTGTGTGTTCAGCTCTCTACCTCAAAACCCTCACCTCTGTTCTCCTATCTTTAAGATTCAATGCGTACAGGCGCTTTTTCAGCCTTGTGTGCCCAGCTCCCTACCTCAAAAGTTTCACATCTGTTCTATCTATTTACATCTGTAGCGCCAAGGGCATTTAATTTTCTGCTCCAAACTAACGTTTGAATCTAACCACCTACGGATCGACTGTCCCCCTAGGTCTTTTCACAAGTTTTTCAAGTGATAGTGGGCATTATGGTTCATCGTAATGGAGACGGCACCAAATAAAATTCTACACTAAGTAAATATGCACTCCCGTTGAGCCATTTAACGTAATCTCAAAGGGAAATCAATTTCAGGAAAATATCGTCTCTTATCAGTATAACAATTGCCCCAGATCCTTGTTTACACATTTCCTTATCTGGTATTGTGGAGTAAAGCCCGAGTATGTCTACACTGTTAAGTTTGTTCAACGTCCATTGGTTCTCTGAACTCACATGATATGGCCTTTAGTTTCTGTGATTCCAGTTCCCCAGACCAAAATACAAAGAAATACAAGTATTGCGTTGCAGCGAACAGCTTGAATAATAGGCTAAAACAGCTCAGTGCCTCTATCTGTTCTTTTCGCTTTATCCCCAGGCTTCCCGAGCGACTGGCTTTTGTGGGATTACCAATTCAAATGCTTCTGTTGAAGGGTTGGCATTTCTGACAGAAACCTGCAGGGTATGGATTCCGCTTAGCGTGTAATTAGACGCGTTAACACGCATCTTATCCGTTTCATTCATTGGGGTAGATTTCTTACACCTTAAAACGGAGAACATATCGCTATATCCCTTGCGAAATGCTTTGTTAAATATACCATAAATCACACAATTGAGGCTGGAATTCGTATGAGCCACGAGGATCGAAAACGCATGTAACTCTTGTGGGAAGGTATCATTCACGTCTAAAACGACGATGAACGCATACGGTGACCAGCAAGCAATAAAGACGACAAAAATGATGAAGAGCGTTTTGGCCAACCTGATGGATTCCCTTCTCTCCTTACGAAGTTTCTGATTATTAGACTGTGATGATTGAGCTATTCTTTGCTTAGCGAGACGAACGAATATGAATATTTTCAAATAGCAAATGGCGATAACGATCAGTGGGAGACCGACTCCAACCAGTGCAAAAAATAGCGTGTAAGTGAAATCTGCCGTTCGATCCCAAACACAGGATTGCGTTTTGTGGTCGAAAACATGATCACCCCAGCCAATGAAATTCGGCATTTCCAGGAGAAAACTGACTAACCAGAGCCCAAATACCATAGCAAAACAGGAGTTAATGTTGAATATTCGGGAATAATAATCTGTGTGACAAATATGGATGTAACGGTTGAAACTGATTGCTCCAATGCTGAGTAAAGAACAGAAGCAGCTTGTCAAGCAGACACAGGCGACTAGCTCACATAGGAAGGGTCTGGTCATGAAGAAGGGATAGCCAAGGAAAATACCTGGATAAAGTAAATAGGATTACACATTTACCTGTTTCATCTAGTCTAAAGTACCTGCATAAAGTAGATAGTATCAAACATTGACCCCTGTTTCGTCTAGTCTCAAATGCCTGGATAAAGTAAATAGTATTAAATATTGACCTCTTTTATGTAGTCTAAAATGTCTGGATAAAGCTAATGGCATTAAATATTGACCTGTTTCATCTAGTCTAAAATACCCGGATAAAGCTAATAACATTAAACATTGACCTGTTTCATCTAGTCCAAAATAGTATTACACATTTGCCTGTTACATCTAGTCTAAAGTACCCGGATAAAGTAAATAGTAGTAAATAGTATTAAACATTGGCCTGTTTCAGCTAGTCTAAAATGCCTGGATAAAGCTAATAGCATTAAACATTGACCTGTTTCAACTAGTCTAAAATGCCTGGATAAAGTATATAGCATTAAACATTGACCTCTTTCATCTAGTCTAAAGTACCTGGATAAAGTACATAGTATTAAACATTGACCTGTTTCATCTAGTCTAAAATGCCTGGATAAATTAAATAGCATTAAACATTGACCTGCTTCGTCTGGTCTAAAGTACCCGGATAAAGTAAATAGTATTACACATTTACCTGTTTCATCTATTCTAAAGTACCTGGATAAAGTAAATAGTATTAAACATTGGCCTGTTTCATCTAGTCTAAAATGCCTGGATAAAGTTAATGGCATTAAACACTGACCTGCTTCATCTAGTCTTAAATACCTGGATAAAGCTAACAGCATTAAACATTTAGCTGTTTCCTCTTGTACCCACAAATTAATATTATGTCGGAATTAAAACTCGTACAAATCTCGTTGGGAAAATCTCCTTTTACTTTTTCTTTGGCGATTTTCTTTTTGTGACCTTTTTACCTATTTCAGAGATAACATATTGACCGTAACTTCACTATACTATAAATGGTTCATGAACAACGCCGATGCAGCTTTATTGTATCGGAATTGAATGCATGAGAACTTACCTACAATACTGAAAGGGTCAACGAATCCAGTGACACAAAGGTCAGCCATCGCCAAATTAACGATAAAGCAATTTTCAATTGTTCGCAATTTCTGAAATGTAAGTAAAAAATTAATTAGCAACAAGATATGACATAATCATAGTATAACTCTTAAATTATGAAAAACAGGCTTGATATGTTATCCTTGCGAATGAATGAGTTATGATTAGGTTTTTCGATTATTGAGGCGGAAATATTTTAATGGACGAGGGTTGAATATTGAACGTCGGATCTGACGCATTGCTATGATCGATCGAAGTGTACGGAGTCTGCGTGTCTGACTCATTCATACATAGATATGTTGCGATCACTGTCAGACGAGAATGCTATTGTCATATAAACCTGGACAATCTGTATGAGCCACGGCTGTCGGCGATCTGTCGGATTGTCCTATTGTTTAATATATATTTTGGATACGTTGATTGGAATCCTCGATTCTCTCAGATGATTGTACTAATGTTACTAAACACGGCATATATTACCACCAGCAATAATTAAAATTAACATTATTATCGACTAGCAGTGAATTCTTTTTCATTCGTCCTTTGCCCGTCACGTGATATCTCAAAGAAAATTATATTCATCCGCCAAATTGCAAAATTCGCTGACCGGAGAATATACATTTCGTCACTACCAAAGCCTCTCACGTGACTGACGCAACTTCGAACACCTTGTGCAGCTGACGGTAGTTTAAACATATGATATGACATTATATGATTTTCGAGATATTCCAACGAACCTTTTCCAAAATAATCGTTTTCAGTATTCAACATCAAATTCAGTTGCATTTGTGATTTTTTAGTATGTTAAAACAATTATGTTATTCGAATTCCAACGATGCTTTTCGGCCTCAGTAAATATTAATTTCTCTGTTCCAAAAAACATCGCATGCACGTTATTGGTATCACTCATTCAATGATTACCGAGGATAACCGAAGTTTTCTCCTTTATAAAGATGTTGGTACATATATCGAAAGATATCTTAAAATTGAGCGAAGGTGAATATTTCCGCACATATTTCCGCACAAACCGGGGAATAATGGGAACTATCTGGCTTTATATAGATACAATACCATTTGTACGAAAAATATTACACTTTGATGAATTTCGAATGTTGACAAAGCCGAATTGTGTCCGAAATGCTTCCATAGTCACATCTTTAGATGAATTTTACAAAAATAATCAGCCGAAATAAGATATATTTAAAGCTGATGCCATACGATGCTGCAAGCACAAGATTATGCAAACTGGGGTAGAATATCCCAAACATAACAAGCTTATGATGAAGCTCCATTATAAAAAATATGGGCTGAGCATGAATACGTCGAACTAGATTTATAAATGGATATATTTTCCCAGAGCGATCATCGATCATAACCAAAAATGATCCCTGAACCGTAGTAGTATACAAAGGGTAAATGGAGTCGTATTGACCTCAGAAATTTGCATATGACCTCTGTGACGTCACGCGACAGCCAATCAGAAGCGAGTATTGTGTCACATGGGGTGTGGTGGTGGTGGGTGGTGGGTTTAAGATGGCGGCTGTGGTGGTGGTGGGTGGTGGGTTTAAGATGGCGGCTGTGGTGGTGGTGGGTGGTGGGTTTAAGATGGCGGCTGTGGTGGTGGTGGTGGGTGGTGGGTTTAAGATGGCGGCTGTGATGGTGGTGGTGGGTGGTGGGTTTAAGATGGCGGCTGGTGGTGGTGGTGGGTGGTGGGTTTAAGATGGCGGCTGTGGTGGTGGTGGTGGGTGGTGGGTTTAAGATGGCGGCTGTGGTGGTGGTGGTGGGTGGTGGGTTTAAGATGGCGGCTGTGGTGGTGGTGGTGGTGGGTGGTGGGTTTAAGATGGCGGCTGTGGTGGTGGTGGTGGTGGGTGGTGGGTTTAAGATGGCGGCTGTGGTGGTGGTGGGCGGTGGGTTTAAGATGGCGGCTGTGGTGGTGGTGGGTGGTGGGTTTAAGATGGCGGCTGTGGTGGTGGTGGGTGGTGGGTTTAAGATGGCGGATTGTAGAAAAACGTATAAAATGAGGCGATTTTTAGGGTGTATTCATTGCACTACCTACCTGACTCACGTGACCAGCCTGCCTGCCTGCCTGCCTGCTTGCCTATTCGCTTGTATGAGACGAAAGCATGAGACGTGGAGAAGATTTTCCCTGGGACCCAGCAGCACCTCCGGTTGAAGTCTTGCCTGAAGACGAGCGTGTCAGGGACATTTATCGACGTCATTGGGCTACCATACGCCATTGTTTTCACAGTGACCGTCGTCTATTGGACTTGTATAACTATCGACTGCAGGACCTCACGTATTTGTCTACCTATGCCGAGAACATTTTCGCAGATCAGGTCACAGCGTTCAAGTTGAATATGACATTCGGGTACATTTTACGGCACAAGGAGACGGAGCAGCTGCGGTATTATTATCCCAGCAATAATACCTATGTGTTTGATCAGCCGTTCACGGTGACGGATGCGATTTCTCTGGAGCCACTCCTCGACCAATTGACTACGTTGGATCCATTGGAATGGGCCCGGTTGCAACGCCCCAATACCCAATGGCTTGTGGAAATGGTGACCAACGTCACATTTTTCATCACGAAAATGAGAGATCATCCTATCGGTGCTCCTGTACTACTACCCCCGTGGTTGCTTCATCGACCCGGCCTGTATGCATTAACAGCAGGGACAAATGGGTCCTACAAAGACCGGAAATGTCTGTTTCGGTGTTTGGCCGTGCATCTGGATGAGTGTAACCCCAAGTGTTGTGACAGAGTGGCCAATGACTATTGGGAACAGTATTTACAGCAGCAAGACTTGGATAAGCGGCACTTCCGTGGAGTTCCGTTCAAGAATTTGGATGACGTGGAAACACTGTTTAACATCAATATCTTTGTATACCGATTACGATGCGAGGAGGATACATTTGTGGCTGAATTGGTTCGTCGTTCAACAGAACGGTATGCTGCTACAATGAAAGTCAATGTGTTCGACGACAATGGCGTGAGTCATTTTTCGCTGATCTACAATATGAGCCAGTACGCTCAGTCTTTCAGTTGTACCCAATGCCATCGGGTGTTTCACCGTTCCACCGACTTACATCGCCACGAGAAAATCTGTGACAACAGTGTCAAGCGAGTATATCCGGGTGGTGTGTATCATAATGCGCCTACTATTTTCCAGGAACTGGCCGATGAGGGTATGATCATACCGGATGTGGATCGTTATTTTCCCTACCGGGCGTGTTACGATTTTGAGGCCCTGTTGGAGCCCATGGACATGTTTTCAGCGAAAACGCAGTGGACGCAGCGCCATATTCCTCTGAGTGTCAGTATTTCCAGCAACGTAACTGGCTATGACGCTGCACCGGTATGTTTCGTGTCCACGGGGGATTCCCATGAGTTGATCATCCGCATGATGGAGTATTTAGAGGAAGTCAGTGCGGCTAGTACAGAACTATTGGTGTCCAAGTTCCAGCACGTACTGGACCAGCTGGACGATCGGATTCCTATACCGGGTGTAGCGTTTAGTGACGATGAAGAGTCCGAGTCCGAGTCGGAGCCCGAGTCGCAGCCCTGCAGTCGCAGGATGTGCCTTTACCGAAACCGTATGCGGAGAAATTGAAAGTGCGCTTCCTACAATATCTAGGCCAGTTACCGGTGCTAGGTTTCAATTCGGGCCGCTATGATTTGAACATGGTGAAGGAATTTCTTTACCCCTACTTGGCCCAGTCGAATACCCTCAAGTCCGTGATCAAGAAGATCAATAATCATATGGCCCTCACTACCACATCACTGCATTTTCTGGATGTACGGAACTACTTAGCTCCTAATTGTAGCTATGATCAGTGGGTCAAGGCATATAACTGTGCACAAACCAAAGGGAGGTTCCCTTACACGTATATATCAACGCTCGATCGTTTGCAGGAAACACAGTTGCGACCCCGGCACGCCTTCTTTGATGATTTGAAGCAAGTGGAATGTCCGGAAGACACGTACCGGGAACTACAGCAGGTATGGAACGATCAACATATGCACACCTTGCGAGATTTCCTGATATGGTATAATAACTTAGATGTGGTTCCTTTCCTGGAAGCGGCCGAGAAAATGGTGCAACTCTTTCGTCGCCAAATGCACGTCGACATCTTCAAGGAGTGCTTGAGTTTACCGGGTCTGGCGCTTCGCCATCTTTTTCAAGAGTGTGCTACGTACTTCTCACTGATACAGCAAAAAGATGCAGACATGCATGATTGTCTAAAGCAGAACATTGTCGGCGGACCGAGTCTTATTTTTCACCGTTATCACGAGAAGGACGTCACTACTCTCCCCAGTGGAAAACCCTGTGCTAAGATCATCGGTTTCGATGCGAATGCCTTGTACCTGTGGTCGCTGGCCCAACCTATGCCCAGTGGCCATTATACACGTTGGTTGGCGGAAGATCGGCATTTTACACCGCAACGTACACCCCACAAGCATCTGGCTGATCAGTGGTTGGATTGGGAAGCCTATCGACGGGCAATTTATATACGACACCAAACCAACGCCACAGAGAAGCGCATAGGAGATCGTCGACTTCCCGTCGATGGGTTTGCCCTGGTGGGTAGCACACCCACCGTATTCCAATTTTACGGTTGCTATTGGCACGGTCACGAATGCCATTTCAGCGCTGGACGCTTCAACGAACGACGTGGAAAAACACCGGAAGAATTACGGCAAGAAGTGGTGGAGAACGGTGATTATGTGAAAGAGAGAGGATACCATCTGATTGAAATGTGGTAGTGTGAATTTCACACGATGTGCCAGGCCCTGCCCCATTTACGACGTTTCCTAAAAGAGCGCGAGTACCCCTTGAGTCGTCGGCGACTTCTGAGTCTGCCACAGATGTTCGACGCCATTCGTTCGGGGGACCTCTACGGCTTTGTCGAATGTGATTTGCATGTTCCCGACACTCTCAAACCTCTCTTCGCCCAGTGCCCTCCCATCTTTAAGAACACGCTGGTGGGTCGGGCTGATATTGGGGACACCATGAGGACCTATGCGGAGCAACACGAGTGTTTGCCTCAACCTCGACGGATGTTGATTGGTAGTATGTGGGCCGACAAAATCTTGCTGGGCACTCCCTTACTGCAGTGGTACATGAACCACGGTTTGGAAATTACCCAAATATACCAAGTGATACAGTACGTACCCGACGCTTGTTTTGCGGAGAATGCCGACATCGTGACGTCGGCCCGTCGTCAAGGTGATGAATACCCGAGTGAGGCCATCATCGGTGAATGTTGGAAGCTCACTGGCAATGCTTATTATGGAAAAACGGTTACGAACCAGGATAAGCACGTCAACGTGAACATTTGTACTACTGCCCAAGCCCGCAAAAAAGTGAATTCTCCTCTGTTTCAGTCCGTGGAGGTCATCGATGACGACACCTATGAAGTCACTTCAGCCAAGAAGACTATCCGTTACAACCTACCCCTGCAGATTGGATGTATGGTATATCAGGTGGCCAAGCTGTGGATGCTGCAGTTTCTGTATGATTTCATGGGTGTGTATTTTAATCCATCAGACTGGCAACTCATGGAGATGGATACGGACTCGGCCTACATGGCCGTCTCTAATGCGGATTGGGAGTCCCTGGTGAAACCAGAGTTACGTACCCAGTATGAAGCGGAACGCGACCAGTGGCTACCTCGACGTGACCATTACCAGTACGATAAGCGTACGCCGGGCCTGTTCAAGCTGGAGTGGAGTGGGGATGCTATGATTGGGCTGTCCTCCAAGACGTATTACTGTTACGGAGGAGGAGACCAAAATAAGTTTAGCTGCAAAGGGGTGAGCCGGCGCGATCCCAACATCGACAAAGCCTTGTACTTGAACGTGCTGCAAAGCCAGGCCAGTGCGAGTGGTACTAACCGAGGATTTCGGGTGGTGGATCACCAGATGCGGACGTACATTCAGCAACGAGACGCCTTTACTTTCTTTTACCCGAAACGAAAAGTGTTGGCCGATGGTGTGAGCACCACTTACTTGGACTTGTGAACAATGTCGAACTATAACTGTTGATACACAAATGTAAAAGTCAGGATGGCCGAATGGTCTAAGGCGCCGGTATTAAGTGCTGGTCGGCATTGCCGTACGTAGGTTCGAATCCTACTCCTGACAGAACTTTTTTGTACCTTAATCCTACCACCACCACTACTATTCTATTTGTATCTATTCTATACCTTCTTGTGGACTTAAATAAAAAAAAGAAGTCAAACCCCCATCATTTTTTGTGTTTTTTCATCAATTTTTATTCAACATCAATGAACGTCAGAACAACAACGTCATAACAATAACGTGATAATAAAAAAAACAAAACAAAAAAACAAGTGGTCTGCGCGCGCAGTGCATTTTTAAGTTAACCAGAGAAATGGAGCATGCACATTAAAACGAGAGGCCGTCCAGTCATAGACCAGCACATCACGGTCTTCGGCTTGACAATAATCATCAAACATGTGTACGATGGTTGGCATAGAATGTCCTCTACTCCGGTGAGTGAGATAAAACACACAGTACTGGCCGCACACACTACTCAAGGGTCCTTGTAATCTTTGAGTATTCCAACGCCACATTGTAGTAGAGACGTCCATGAATTTCACCAAATCGGCATGTAGGGGTGCAAGTCCGTAGGAATCAAAGTAGTCGCCTTGGCCTAGGGTGTCCACGTACACAGCTACCCAATGTTCACCGGGTTGACACCCCGGGTCTGTATTCAGGATGTAGGCTGCTGGGGTGGTGGAGTGGGTGGGAAACACATTGCGTGGAAACACACCTCGAAAGGGGATCTTCGGATCTCGCTGGAGTATACCCATCAGCTGTTCTGTATCCATGACTCTAGTTGGCGTAGTCACACAGCACGTTTCTTTGCTGATCCACGCTGATGACGTTATCAAACTCGGCGTAGCAAATCACGTTAATGGTCTGGGCTAGAGCGGTGGCGAAACGCAGTTCCAACCGTAGGTTTCCTTTCTTCAGCAAGGCCAGTTGATGATCGTGTTCCAAGGTGGGAGTGAGGTCAAAGGCGAACAGTGTGTACCCACGGTAAAAGTCTCGTCGAGTGATGGTATTTCCTTCGTCCTGGTTGTTTTGTCCTGTGGCTGTAAACAGGTTCAGGAAGCTGCGCACATAGTTTTGGTCACCAAAATCCGGTTGTAAGGGGCGGGCTGGAATTTGATGGCCAGCCACGTGCAGTGCCAAAAAGTTCAGGTTGAAATGTTGAAAGGCGAACGGATTCTCATCCCATGCGCCATTGAAAGCGGTGTTGGTCACACACCCTATGGTAATATGTTTAGGGAGATCCCCTAAAAATAAATTTTCACGATTGGCCATCATCGTACCGCCTGGCACAGAGAACACCTTGGTCTGTACGCGTCGGATGGGGTACAGGGCTGGTTTTTTCGATAAGGCTTCCATGTGACTCACCAACACACCCTGTTGTAAATCCACCGTACGCACAAACAGGGCTGCATCTTCTAGGATGATCTTGTAATTGGGGGCCCCTCCACCGGCCATCAAGGCGAACGCAGGTGTGGAACGGATCAACTTGATCTTGATGGATACACCGTTCATCATGTAGCGGTCTTGCAGGAACAGATCGGCGTGGAGTCGTCCCATCATATCGACGGACTTGCTATCGGCTGTCAAGTTTTTGCGGTTGGTCAACCCATTATTGGCAGCCAGCACGCTATTCATGGCGCCGGGTGTATCCTTGTAGTACAGTGCGGCTTGCAAGTGGGATTTTTTGGCATCTGAACCGTACGACAACAGCGTCTCCATGTAGGCTCGGTACGGGTACGTATTGGTCGACGTACTGATGAGTCTATCGCTCAGACTCATATCCACCTGTTGGAACAAGGAGTGCAGCCAAAGATTCACTGGGCCTACTACTGCATCATCCGCTACGTTGCCCCCGGCTGCGTCCACTATTTTGGCTTTCACGTACAAGTAGGTGTGGGCTAAATCCAGGTAGGCTGTATCTTTGTTTTCAATGGTAAATTCCACAAGGCCCGTCCCCGTCAGGCTAGCCAGGGGTCGATGTTCTACCCAACGGCCTTCGGCTACACTGGTTTGGGTGGGTGGAATAGTCCACAAATCCAATTCACTGTTGGTAGACGGACACGACTCGGAGTGAATGAATGCCATTATGCGAAGATGTCTCTCCTACTACTCTTCTTCTTCTTCTTGTTCTTGTGGGTCTTAGCCCTCCGGGGTGTGCGTCGTCGGTGTGTTGGACGTCGAATGACTCTTCGCTGTGTCCGGGGTTGTCTTTTAAGGGCTTTGGCGATCAAGACGCTGCCGGCTTCTTTAGCCCGTCGTTTCAAGGCTTGTCGGGGTGCTGTGCCTCCTATCACATCATCAGCCACGCGCAATCCACTGCGTACCGCTTGTTTGCCTACCGCTTTGACACCCCGTGTCACCAAGGGTAAGAACGTTTTCACAATGCTGCCCAGTATGTTTCCCAATCCGTGACCTCGTTGCACCGCTAAAGATGGGCAAGCCTCCCCCCGTTTGTTTCTTGTAGTAGTCGGCATAGCTGGGTGTATGACATTGGTAAGGCACGTACATTATACGAAGTGAGGAGAACGGGCTTGTCGGAAATGAAGTGTCAGCACCACTTTTCCTCGTTCGAATGGCACCGGGCGTCCCGTGTCATCTCTTATATCTACCGTGATCGTGTTGATATCGGTATGTCGTACGGGCAGGTAGAGTATATGGTTGAAACTCTGGTTGACTTGATCGCCATACGACTTGCTAATGGGCACCACCCGTAACATCGTCACCGTATCCATCACATCGTCACCGTTGTCGGTGGTGGGCCCCGGGTACACTCTGAAAGGCAGACCTAACATTTGCTGTAGTGTAGGACTGAGTGTCACAGCTACGTTAGGGCTCAGCAGGATACAGGCCTTGTCGTTGTGTGGGTTGACAGTCAAGATTATGTGATTCTTGAAAGGGTAGACTTGCAGGGGTTTTGATTTATTCGTGGCCTCCCGTAGAGACTTGTACTCCAACAAGGACAGCAGACCCTCTATGAACTTCTGGGGCGTATCGTATTGGCCTTCGGGGAGAATGAGTTTGGTGACTTTGCCTTCGTACGTCACTTCGTACCATACTTCTTGGTCTCGTACGTTGTACCACGAGTAAGGGTACTGAATATCTACCAGTCCACATTCCCACCGACCCGGTAAATGTAACGGTTGTGGTAATTGAGTGACATACTTGGCCAAGGTGTTGTCAGGAAACATATCGAGTGAACTATTACTGGGCAACGTCAGGTAAAACATGACGACTGAGTTGTTCTGGCTTCTGCACCGGGTTTTATAGGGGGTCACCCTCCCCCTTTAGTAAGGTACCCCTTAGTAAGGGTCCCAGTAAGGTCCCCAGGTCTTGGGCTGTTTACCTCGGCGTCGTGATGGTCGCGGTGACTTAGCTCTGGGGGAGATTTGCAGGGGATGGCGTGGTAAAAGAGGTGACGAAGTAGGTACCCGCCGTGAAGGTGTTTTGGGCGGCGTCTCAGGTTGCCATTCACGTTCCCAGGTAGAGGGAAGTCGAGAGGGTGCTTGCTGCATCCACTTCCAGCGTTCACGATTTCCTACCAATTCTTGAGGAGTGTGTGTGTCTTTTAATCCCTGAGCAAAGGCTTCCCAGCCCGGTGGATTAGAGTGTTTGCGAGAACGTACCATATCGTTGATTAAATCCGTCATATGAGATCCCGGCACCACTTGGTTTCGAATCAGTAGTTTTCCTTCAGCGTTCCAACCCATATCGGCATTCTGTTTCACCCGGTCCAACAATAAACGCGCCTTGGTCTTGAAGGCTTTAGGCACACTGGCCAACACTTCCTGTTCCAGCTGAGGTGAGGCAGAGGATGAGGATGGTGGGGGTGTGAGTGTAGGCGTTGTGGGCGTTGTGGGTAGTTGTGGTGTACTACTACTACTACTCCCTCTATATTGATCCATAAACGTCTGGTACCGGTTCAGCGTATGATGGTAGAGTTGAATTTTCTCGTGATCGGATAGTCGACGTTGGAG
Source organism: Hanleya hanleyi (assembly GCA_036873755.1). Taxonomy (NCBI): domain Eukaryota; kingdom Metazoa; phylum Mollusca; class Polyplacophora; order Lepidopleurida; family Hanleyidae; genus Hanleya; species Hanleya hanleyi. The sequence continues at coordinate 2,720 of JAVTVY010039557.1, read as the reverse complement.
TATACTATTCATCTCTTCATCCAGAGACTGCAGTTGTTGCACTGTGGCAGGCACAGGATAGGGTGATTGCAAACTCTGTAACAGTCGAGGTTCCACCAGCATCATTTTTTTCGTATGTTCCATGCCGTTAGCGTCCCAAGATGGAGCCTAGTAACGGCCCCAGTACAGTAGCGGCTAAGGGTGCGAGGAGTGCGCCGAGAAATCCACCTCGCTGTAACATCTGTTTCTTTTTCTTCACACTACCCGTCTTCTTCACCAACGTTCGGAGACCCGCCTTGTGCCGTTGCAATTTCTCTTTCTGCAGAGGACTGAGCGGAACATTGCCTTTTAACACATTATGCGCCACTTCACACAAACACCGTACCAAGTCGGGATCCGCCCCGCGCACCAGGGCCCGGCCCACCTCCGGTGGCGCGCTGCGTAATACGCGGAGGGCCGGCGCGTGCTTGCGTACCCGTGCAGACATGATGAGTGACGGCTAGAGTGGATTGTCTTCTTCTTTTATTTGGGTGTGTACACCGTCTGTACCTCTCCGGGAAAAATGTGGGTACGCAATCGAAGGGATGAGGGAGTGTCTTGTTTCAAGTCGATGAGTAGATACCCGTGAGCTGGTTGGGTAGCATCTTCAAAGGCTTCTCGTACAAAGGCCGTGTTTTTAGGGTACATCTGTTGGGCCAGGTGCGTAATTTGGGAAGCGTCTCTGGGGTTTTTGAATAACACCACATACTGAGCATTCAAACTAATGTTCCTGTGCTCTTTGTTCTTACTGAAGAGATTCTGCACGATGTAGATGATGCTCAACCGACGATGATGGCTTCCTTTGGTAAAGAGACGGGTGATTCGACTGTCCGTTTCCGTCATGAGATCGTCCACCACCACCAACGTGTCTTTGGGTGTATCTTCAGGGGGTAAGCTTTCCATTAAGGTGAGTCCCGGCACACGTGCCAGTTCCTCGTACGTGGGTTGCCAAGCTCCATAACACCACAGGATGCGAGCTAGAGGAGGTGAAATGAGGGCTGACCCGTGTTGGATGAGACGTTGAACGAAGTGTGTTTTTCCCGACCCTGTCGGTCCAGCGATGAGACACGTGAAAGGATGCTGCCACCGAGGATCCATAGTTTTGTTTTTTTTTTTTTTTTATTTGGTGATTTGCGCTCGGCGTTCAGAGGCCCACCCCCGTGCTCGTGGATCCCACCGGGGATCGTAGTCGAACGGGTACCGTTGCCGTGGTAAACGTGATTCGCGCACTCTAAATGTGTTTAGCGTCGTAGGAGTGGTAGTGGTGGTGGTGGTGGTACTAGGTGGTGGTGGTGGAAGGATCGTCGCTTCTCAGGGGTGACGGAGGATCACGTGGCGTCGTAGTACGCAGCGTCGTAGTAGTAATACGGGGCGTCGTAGGCGTGAGTGGATGGATGTGGTGGTCAGGTGATGTAGTGGCTGGAGTAGACGGCGTGGTAGACGTGGGTGTCTGGGTTGATACGTGGCGGTACCTTGACGTCTTGGATGGCGTAGGCAGCGTCGTAGTGGTGGTGGTCGAAGTGGTGGATGACTGAGGTGGAATTGTGGGACGCAGGGTGTTGAAACAGGATATCACGTACGCCAAATCGTAGAACACGCCTCCAAATAACGTACCCACAAGCACTACTAGACACACTATAGTACCCACTTGTGCTTTTCGAGTTCGTAACAGTAAGGGTAGATGTGCACTATCCATGGTACAACCCTACACTGAAGGATGACGGTAATAGGGGTTAGAATTTATAGGCGTTTCATGTCACGCCCTGACACCCAGGAATTAAACGAACGGGGCCACCCTTGCCATTTGACGAAATGATAGGGGATGCCACGTCGACGTTCCGTTTTCAAAATCTTTTCCACCGTGTAGTAGTCTTTCGGTGTTTTCACTATGGGTTGTAATTCTGCCTCGTAAAACGTGCCTTGCAGTGTTTCTCCTTGTAGATCTTCCAGTTGATAGACGTGTGGCTGTCGAGGTTTATGACGAACGATGACAAAGTGCTCGTCACTCCAGTTGGGCAAGTAACTTTTCTCAAATTGGCCTTTCACTTTACTGATCCGTACCACATCTCCACGTTTGTAACGGGGTGACGTGAGTGATGGTGGACTGGGTGAGTACAGCGTACCACGCACTTGATGTTCGTTGCGTTCTGTCACATCGAGGGGAGCTCGCTGGATACTGCGATGATAGGCGATTGTACCCTTGAACCAGTTGAGGTAGTACATCGATGTACCGTCGGGTGTTTTGGGCGGTAAAATACTTGTACATTCGTCCTTTGAAGGTCCGATTGAATCGTTCCACCACAGAGGCTTTGGTCTCGTTGTACGTATGGAAGAAAAATACCTTCTGTTTCTTAAGAAAGGCTTGAAAGGGTCGGTTGAGAAATTCTGTGCCTTCATCCGTTTGCAAATAAAGGGGTTTTCGCCCCGTCTTGAAAATCTGCTGGAACGCCCGTACTAGATTCTCTCCTGTTTTGGTGCGAATGGGTAGTACCCAGGCATACTTGGATAAAATATCGATACAGGTCCATGTCCATCATTGTGAGGTGCAAATCGACTCATATCCACTAAATCAGCCTACCATTGCGCGTCTATGCCTCCTACGATGACTCGGTTACGGCGAAAATGTCGTCGGGCTGCTCGATGTAAACTATAAGTGTCTTGGGTTTTTAACCAGTCTCGAACTTCAGTTCGACTGATGCCTT
>JAVTVY010039556.1:0-18781 GCA_036873755.1 Hanleya hanleyi | reverse complement strand
TGGAACATTCTCCCATAATTCTGTACATTAAGACAGTTTTTGTACATGTATATACATGAATCGGTATCTAGTTTGATTCCCCTTGTGAATTCAATGTGTTTTTCTTCTTTAAAGTTGAAACTACAAGTTTTGTTCGAAATTTCATGTTGTATTAATGGTAACTCCATTACGTGGGTTCCTGTTTCGTTATGACCATGTTACAGTCACTGGGGTATTCCTGAAGGTTTGTTTTTGATTCAATAGTATCTCCAATCATTTTGTAAATATTTTGGGAGTTATCGGATGTGAGGTCATCTCCACGTCACTGTCACGTGACACCACAGCCCCTCATTTTTGGGACCCTCAATACGACAAAATTTCGTCTTATACTACTACTACCACTCTTAGTTCACATAGATTGAACTAATTACGGTAGTTGTGTAGTAGCTTTATAGAGTACAATGGGGATGATCGATATACAAATTTACAATAACAAGTGAATAGCATTGGAATAATTAAGCCATACAACCTGACAATTACTTATCGACAAGATATTGTGCTATTATATACACTCTCTGTTATAAGATAATGTACAACTCTAAAATCATCCAGCATAATGACTAATTACTACAATGAGTTATATTTATATCAAATTAGCAAGGCACAGCTCTCCATAATCGAGTTGCATAATTATTACAAGATCATTATAAGATATACCTGATTCGTTTCTACGTATTAATGAGTGAAAATTGAGGGCTCAAATTATGGTTCCGAACATGATATATTGTAATAAGTTCCAATTTGAAAAAAACAAAAAAACAAACAAAAACAAACAACAACAACTCATAGAAATATGATTATAAAATCTCGGTTGCTATCTTGAAAGAAACGGAGTTAAGATCAGTCAAGAATGTTGCTTCAATCAGTCCGTTTAGCTTGGGAAATACCTTCCTTAGTAGCCAAGTTGACATGGCTTCGTTCCTACTAGTAGGAACGAACGAAGCCATGTCAACTTGGCTACTTCCTTAGTTGCCGCTGAGTGACATTGGAGAGACTGCAGCAGCAGCTGCCAAGGTAGGCTTTTCGTTGGGTTCAAGGTTTATATCTCCCTAGTATAATCCGTGGCGTGTCCCACTCCTCGTACTCTTCCTCCGCTTTACTCACTGCACAGCGGGTAGCATCGGTGTGGCGCGGGATAGGGTGGGGCAAGAGACCTGGGGTTTTCCCTACCCCAGATTTCATGGGCCAGGCTTGCACCCTACAGTAGAATGGGTCGACTGCGCATGCGCGATTAGTAGTGCGCGCGATGAGTAGTATAGAAAGGGCACGCGATCTCCCTATCCCTATAAACTAACCCATATGGGTGAATGCACCCATGGGGGTGAATGAACCATAGGGGTGAATGAGCACTCGTTGAAAATAATGGCAACGGGGTTAAGGCAAAAAAAGAAAACAAAAACCCCCCAAACATGTCGATTCACAGTCCATAGTAAATACAAACTAGTCTGGAGGCGTTTCAATTTACTGACAGTGGTGACTGCAAGGACGGGTCAGTGGTTGGAAAAAAAAATTAAAAAATAATAATAATAAATTAATAATAATAATAAAAAGTCAGAATAAACATGAATTGGGCGATTCTTTCGTTTCGTGCAACAATGTTTTCAAGTGATGCATAATTTGCAATTTAACTGAATATATAGACTGAATGGTACTAGTTACCAGCTGTATGGTACCGGAATTTCTTTATTCCATCACGGGAAAACACATGTAATATTTGTTTTTTCATGTTTGCGTTGTGCTATTGATGTTTTGCCTACCGTTCTTGTTGTTTTTTTTTGTTTTTTTTCCTTTTTACTTTGTTTGCCATACGGTACTTTTGTAAACCAAAAGACGAGCAATAAATTATTTGTATTCAGACTCAAAATTCTCCGTCCAATTGCCGGCGGATTATTTATCAGTCAATTCAATGAAAAAGGAATGCTCGTTCAAATCGGGAAAAATTGACCTGTAATTTTTAATTTATTATAAGAACACGTGGCTACACTGTTTGTCCCAGTTGGCATCAGATCACAATTAATCACTTCCGGGTCAGTGCCCACGACCTACATTGTTTAGAAATTTGAGAGCAGATCTTTATGGATTTTATGAGCTGCGATTTTTCAGCATTTCTGATACATCTGATATTTCGACTTGCAGATGAGTCTTCAAACTGTACTTCCTGGTGTTGATTTGGGCCACTTTGGAAAAAGCATGGTGGATGAAGACATGATCAGTGAAGGGTGAGAAGGCTCCCTGTTTACAAATTGAATGACATTCTGTAGCACCAATCAGCTGTCAGTGGCGGTAATTTGAAATTTCCATGGTCAACATCTGTCAAGACTTCCACTGGTAATGTCCCACAAGGTAAATATTGCCATGCCAGGTGGATTTATGCATTGTGAATTTTCTGGATTTTTGCCGATTTTTAACGCTAATACATAACAAGTAACGGAATTAATAGTAGGCTGATGCCTGTCACCTGACATTTTCACATTTGACCAGAGAACTTTAAATCGTCACTGTGGCTACAGTTTTTACTGGATCAGCCCAATTTTTTCCATGCTGACTCATGAACAACGTACAAATATTAGGGTTGTTTCAAATTTATGTTATTAAATTATTAATAAAATAAAATATTTTTTTTAATTAATTTTAATAAAAATTTTAATTATTAAAATTATTTTTTTTCTTGCTAAATGTGGTTGAAATAAATATCATACTGATAATGCTGGGTAACATCTCTTGTATTGTTATGCCATTTCTGCGACAAAATTGAGACCTTTTGGAGCAAATATAGGCAAAAAATGACTGATTTGTCAGTACTAGGGCCAAATAGTCAATGCCAAATATGACGAGGTTCATTTAACACAGCTGGTAATTATGAGCAAATTAACTTTCAAGATACAATAAAATGTAAATGGAAGAAAGGAAATTCACATAGATACAATTACATGCTTTTTTTCAAAATCTCGACCTCAGTTCAAATCTTCAATGCTTCAAATCATTTATGCATTAATTCACTTTATATCAGTCTAAAACCACATGAAATTAATAATAATCATATCACCTGTAAAAACTCAGATGTTTGTTCCACACACAAAGAATTTCCAAAATGCCTTTTGCATTTGTAACTTTAATGAGACAAATAAAATCTGATTAACTGAGTCAACAATTAATCTGACTGTTGATGGTTTCACATTGTTGTGTGTTTATTGTCAGTCACATTTGCATCATAGCAAATACTTTCTCTTCATTCCATTTCCACTATCTCCAGGATTATAAGTTTGTAATTCTCTTTCATATTCATATCAGAGATCTTGTGGGTAGCAAGGAACATGGATTACAGGCACCAAATATTAGCAAGCCCCATACAACCCCCTCCCCCCCACACATCAACTCTGGGAATTTCGCACAGTGTGACTCAGAGGTATGGCCTCCAACTCTGTTGGAAGATAGGCCTTTCTCACTGTAAGTTGCCACTTTAATCTTTCACCAAACAGTTAACAGTTTAAGTGAGGCAACTTCCAGCTGTCCTCATCTTTCATGGTTGTTAATGTAGCAGAGATCAGCAAATGACCATCAGATATGTTGTCATTGAATTTTATTCCTTTTTTCTTCTATGTTGTGTTTTGACAAGTGTTGCCTGTTTGCAGACATTGCATTCATGGACTTGAAATCTGACACAGAATATATTCCTCAATGTTATTTAGGAGTTTTCTCAGTAATAATAACTGTTTACAAGTAATATGTGCATCTTTCTAATTACTGCCAGCAAGATCTTGATGAGATGTAGATCCATCCAATTGAACTGACATATATTCTCTATATGGAGTTGTGTATACCATAAACACCTCTATGTTATATTTTAGTATGTGTTGTGTACACATTTGTGTATATTGCTGTCACTTATTACAGGATTAAACATGTCTTTGATCTTTATCAAATGTAGTCTAAATGAGCAGCTTGTAAACAAAGTATGTTTTGTCACATTTTGAATTTAATTTTTCTTTATTTTTAAATTTTAATTTGAAAAATTTCATAAAAAATGAATTAAAATAATAAAAAAATAATTTAAAATAGTGTTTAACATATCTACTTAATGCTTTATACTCCTTTTTATAGGCAGAAGGATTGTCGACTTGGTGCTTTTTACCAGATGGAAAAATATGTACAGGTTAGTGAGATATTGTACTTTTTATTTGTACCTCAGTCTTAAGTCATATGGGGCAAACTGAGGGGAAATTATAAAGGGGGTACCCTTGGTATATAGGCTGTAAAATCTCTATCTGTGCATAGTTTTATCTGTGCCTTCTCAAGATTGTTTGGGGATGGGTATGGTTTGTTCAGATGAGAGCATTCCTTATTTTAACAATGGTTCCATTCCTGACAGGCATCAGATTACAATTAATCACTTCCGGGTCAGTGCCCACGACCTACATTGTTTAGAAATTTGAGAGCAGATCTTTATGGATTTTATGAGCTGCGATTTTTCAGCATTTCTGGTACATCTGATATTTCAACTTGCAGATGAGTCTTCAAACTGTACTTCCTGGTGTTGATTTGGGCCACTTTGGAAAAAGCATGGTGGATGAAGACATGATCAGTGAAGGGTGAGAAGGCTCCCGGTTTACAAATTGAATGACATTCTGTAGCACCAATCAGCTGTCAGTGGCGGTAATTTGAAATTTCCATGGTCAACATCTGTCAAGACTTCCACTGGTAATGTCCCACAAGGTAAATATTGCCATGCCAGGTGGATTTATGCATTGTGAATTTTCTGGATTTTTGCTGATTTTTAACGCTAATACATAACAAGTAACGGAATTAATAGTAGGCTGATGCCAGTTGTGGAATATGTGGTATGCGATCTTCCGTCACGCCCTCTAGCGGCCGACATTTTCAGAGCACTTGCTTATTTTGGGGCATGCCGGACTTGGTTGGTGACGTCAGGCGGTCAGATTTCGCTGTACGAACTGCTTCATGGCCGTCTAAATACAGGGCCAATTTCAGGTTTTCTCCTCATTTTCTCTGCTCATCTTGTCGTTTGTTGGATTTACCCCCTGGAATTTTACATGCTGCCCATTCCGAATACAGGACAACAACGCCATGTTTAAATGCATTCCCCTTTTTAGGGCTTGCAATCGGCAAGTGGAATATGTAGATCGCCGCCATTGCAATTTGACATCAGTTCCCGACGATGTTTTACGATATACGAGAAGTTTGGAGGAATTATTATTGGATGCTAACCAGATTCGGGAATTACCAAGGGTAAGATCTGTTTACAATTTGTGTAAATTCTACTATTTCTTCTATCAAATCTGGAACAGTGACCTGTTGATTTTCCCCACTTCCGCGTGATAATAAATTGATTCAATTTTTCACGTCCGATGTTTTTTGTATCTTCACACAGGGATTCTTTCGCCTTGTACAGCTAAGGAAGTTGGGTTTAAGCGACAATGAAATTTCGCGCCTGCCACCAGACGTTGCCAATTTTATGAATCTTATGGAATTGGATATACGAAATAATGGTAAAGTATGCTTTTTCAGTTTAATTCCAGAAAAGTTAAGGGAATGTTTTTCCACACTGGGAGCCGCCATCTTGGATACCGCCGGCGGCCAATGTGTACTATTATTGGACAGAAAATGTGTCAATCATGATGGGTGTGTATATAAGTGTTGAAGTCATCGTAGTCTGATGACAGGTACATTGGCTGTGCATACAAATCAGATTGACACTATTTGCCCCTCTTCTGAATGCATGGATTCCCACTTCAAATTATTGAGTGGGCAAGTGTGTGTGTGTGTGTGGGGGAAGCAGTGCAGTAAGGGGAGGTGGTAATTACATTTCATACATGTTTATTTTGAGTGCTTTAATAGTATTCTTCACAGACACAATATAGACATAATATTATCTGGTTAAGGGGCCCCTCAGGACATGTTACTAGACAGCCTGTTGCAAAATAAACATTTGTGGCATCTGTCTCTTCTACCATAATAATGGCCAATTCTTGAACACTGCATGTTGGCCATAATTTGGTTCATGCCAGCAGTCATTGAGTACTGCCGGGTAACCTAATAAGTAATATGCAAACTTGATTATGCATGATAAACTGGAAAGTAACACATGGAAGTTTGTTTTGCTTTGTTGGAATGCATGAAAGAATAGGAACCATGGCAGAAAGTTATTAACTTGGTCATTTCAATTGTGTGTTGACTGTATTGCCGGTCTGCAAAAACTGTGTATCTTGCATGGTCAATAAATTTTATCCTTTCTTATCTTTCCATAATTCTGACCATCTCCATGATTGTAAATGTATACACATTAACAGGCCTGTGCAGTAATAGTTTCTATGGAAACCGATTAGGGGTTACATGTACCTAAAATCTCCTATGGTAACCTGAAATAGGTCCCCTAATGGAAAAATTAGGGTAACCTATGTTCACCTAGGGTAACCTGTTTGATTGACTGCATCTAATTAACGTATTCCTTTGAAAAAAATAAAATAAACACATTATTTCATCATAAAAGTCATATGTCTTTAGTACTTTATTTTTATTCCCAATCCCATGTATAAGAACTCTGTATAAAGATTTGTATGAAGAGGTGGACTGTGGTCAAATAGCCTACCGAGTGTACTGAATTATCCCAGAATATATAAATTTTCATCTCGTATCTGTCTGTATTTAATCATTGAAAAATGCTGAAATAATGAGAGATTACATACGGATAACTTCTTGTGAAATGAGAAACCTGGCTCATACTAAAGGACGGCGGAAAGGCAGGCCGCCGGCGGAAAGGACGGCGGTGGATAAAAACATATGTTACAAGGCTTGGCGGGGGATAATTTGTGCCTAGATGTATTACTTGTGTAAATTTATACCGATTTCATATATTTGCAGGTACCCACAACGTCGTATGGTCACATGAATGTCGGATAATACTTCACGGCCGTCACGGCTAGCGAAAATCAAAATGGTGGCCGCCATTTTGATTTTCGCTAGCCGTCACAGTATTATCCGACATCCATGTGTTATACGATATTACTACAATCAAATCGACTCAAAGCCACAAATAACCAGTCTGGGCCGCCAACTATTCCAGCTGTTTTCCATCACCGCCGTCACGCCGACGACTACGCAAGATCGCTGGAACATGAGCCGAAAATACTGCTTGAATTCAGTAGATTTATCATCCATTTATCATGATAGATTTCGATTAAAAATGTCAAGTATTATCAGAAGTTTTTTGGTTTTTATTAACTTTTTCGTTGCATAACAACAACAACATGCGCGAATGCCTTGTATACATCACTTGTCCACCAACAATCGGCGTGGTTGGCGTGGTTGACATCTTCTGAATCACTTTGTTCATAACATCATGTGTCTTTTGTGCCTTCAAAATCTCTTTAATTCACTTGTGTTTAGTGATTCTAAAAATTACTTTCTGTTTCGTTCTTTTGGATTATGGTACTGTTAAAGTTTTGACCACGTGCTCCCACGTATGTTGTTCGTTTGCGAGATACGAGTTTGCTCCTGCTGCACATGCTATACAGTCGCAGATTCTATTTGTCAATTCAGTTATAAGCCGTCCTTCGATTGGATTACTGTTATGGAAGTTATATATGTACTCGTCTTGTTACAACAACAACGACATCCAGTTACGACACTGTATGTATTATCTCTTTTATCAGGACACCGGAATTCACTTGGACTGAAGACCTGATCAATTTTCTTAAACATATTAAAGATTTTAACCTTCATTACTACATTTTCGTTCCAGGTGAACGATATGCAGTACTTTAGGTAACATGTTTTAGTTTTCCTAAAATTCGTTCGCCATAACAGCACATGCCTGATTAATGGTGTGGCATTATAAGGATGATACTCCACACCATTGGCTCCATCACTTTAAACTGTGATCCATTATGGCTAATTGTTTAAAGAGGTAAAAGCGTCATTTAAAAAATATTCAGCAAATAACATATTTCGATAAAAGTTATTCAGTAGTTGAAAGCAACTATGGTGAACGTGTTTCTGTGACCTCATTTTTAATATCACGGGCATTGAAATCACACTTCTGACATTCTCTGAAAAACGTAACAGCACCTGCACTTGGCTCCAGTGCCTGAGATGACGTCAGAAAACGCGCACTGGCATTCCGAGCGTGATGCTTTGCAACGTCATACTCGATCTTAGAACTGTTATCGCACTGTGACGGCTTCTAATGTGACGTCATGGATACCTGATCACGTTATCCGACGTCATCTCAGTCATTTCCCATTTTCATGTTGTTCACCAGACCGAATTGAAGAATCTGACAATATTGATCCCTATATGAAATACGAGATTTCAATACTTGAAAATCTTTTGGCAAATGTTGCAAGTGATCATGCTGCTCAGTTTACCCGAACAACTAAAATCACGCTACTACCTCTTTAAGATGTGTATTACTGTACAATGTTATCTATACCACTGGTAGGAACATACCTATGCATAAACATCTTGAACAGCTTGAGCCTGCAATAGGGTGATGTTAGTTCTGGCAGTTGATTGGCTGACTGGGGCAATATAGACAAACAGGCAATCACAGAATCTGTTTGGATTGTTGGTATTGTGTGAGTCCTCCATTTATACACATTACATCTGGAACCTCGTAATTAATGCAAAGATAGACAACCTGATCTCCCTCTATGTCTAATACCCTGATTCCATATAGGATGTCTGTGCAGCCCATAATTGCATGTCTGTACACCTCTAATTTACACACGGTATGGCTCATCATGTTGGGCACACCGGTTCTCGTCAGATCACCAAAGTTAAGCAGCGTTGAGCTCGGTCAATACTCGAATGGGTGACTGGGTGCTGTACTGGCTGGGCTGATCAGTGTCCAGGATAATAGGAACTGCGGACACTCTCGTGTTCTGGCACATGTAGGTACCGTCGTGATATGACTGAAAAAATGTTGAAAACGACGTTAAACCGTACTCGCTCTAATTTACACATCTGTATACCCATGAATAATACCCATCTCCAGACTTCCTATAGTGTCCAGTGTACATGTATTGCCCTCAAATACCAGGGTATGAAATAGACAAACAAATTCTAGTTGCCCATCGGCAAGCACGGGCAACCAACACATCCAAATGCATTGCAACTTGGACAGAATTTGGTTGCCCAAAGGAAATTTAGGTTGCCCCGGGCAACCGGGAAAAGGGCTATTTCGCACCCTGAATACACATGCAAAATGGCCCAAAAGACCAGACCTTTCAATACACATTTGTGGAATAGGTCAATACACATCTCTCGACCTGTGATGAACTTGTACATACATGGACCAATGATTCTGAATATACATTTGATTTCTGATCATTTGTATCCACCTACCTTGACAATCATCCACTCACATGGAGTTTAAGTACATGTACGTATGAATAGCTCTTATTAAGCCTTTGTCACTTGCTGGGTTCTTTAGCATGACCAGCCATCATTTATATTTTGAGGGCAAATAATTAAAATAGATGAGGGATTTACATTTTCTTCATATTTGTATACAATTGGTTTGCAAATTAATAATTAATAAGAAACAATTATAGCATCTGGCATGTGTATTTAAAGAATCGAGGTCATACTAAACACCCATTAAGTGAAAATGGCCTTTGCCTTGATCTCGCATGCCACTACTTCTTGATCTACAAGGGTTGTACAGGCAGTGAACCAGATACTGGTCTGCGGGACTTCGCGGCAATGCAGAGATTGGAACAGTTTTGTAACAATGTTGCGTTGTGACGGGGTTTATCGTTCAATAATAACGTCATAAGTTCCGGTATGCTTGTTCTGCTGTGCACTATAATAACATTTAATAACACTGAATTTGTTGAAAATTGAACTCCTAAAACAAGATAAAAGGTATAAATTCAATTTGGAAGATTATCATGGATATGACGTAAACTTGCAAAAGTACCACAGTTACACTTTAATAATATCCAAACACCTTAATTCTCACGATATTACATTGACCTTGCTATTGATACATGTATGTAAACATGTAAGTTGACAGGGAGTAATCCAGAAATTATTTGGGGACGCCGGTGGGGGAGGGTGGAGGGAGTGGGGTATTCGTCCCCCGTCGCGGAGCGAAAAAAAAAATGGAATTTGACATGCATCTAATGAAATGAACAATTATGCTCCCTGGATCAGTGTAGCTACTATATTGAGGATTCTTGAAAATCACATCAACAACAATAAAGCCGAATGGCAAACTTCATGTATCAATACTGTTTTGTGCTCATTCTTTGTGGAAATTTCATTACCTATATGTCAATCCGTCTTTCTCTCATGTCCCTAAATTTGTCTATTAAGAAGTCCCATGCCTCCTCACTGAAAGTTTCCGATCCCACCAGGATGATTCTCATTAGTTTATCCAAACTGCTGGCATATTTTCGTCGCTGTGCTGTTGTTGTACATTGTTAGGCCTAGGTGTTTCAATTTCCTGAGAATGTTCTGATTGTTCCTGGTCAGAAGTGTCCCGTTCGTCAGTTTCATTTTCGTGTGTATCGTCCACCGAAGCACCAGTTTCCGTGTCTCCGCCACGTGCACGTTTTATAAAATGCAAAAGAGTTCGCTGATCAGTAGGTTTATCGTCTACACATTTTCGTTTTGACCAGCAGGTAGCAGCCTTTTTATTATGGCTGAGACCAGACGTTCTTGGACGACCCATTTTATCAAATTATTTTAAATTATACAACGACGACAACTTTTGACGATCGGTAGGCGCGCGTATAATTGTCAGACTCGAAGCGGAACCGGACTGGAGTACACTACTCTCGTCAATAATAAAACAGTGAAAGTTGTTCACTATTTGAAGTAACTTCAACCTTGAGAATGTATTTAATATACAAAACTAAACTGTAGTCGATGAGAAATAAACGTTGTTTTTGTAAAAATCCGATGTGTCCTGTCCGTTTTTACTGTAAATTTCAAGTCGGAGTTTTTCCATGTTCTGCTGAATTGTAGTGGCGCGTAGGCTCTAACACAGTGCTATGATGTCTGATTTACCGCGAGGTTTAGTTTGGATTTTTTTTTTCGTTTTCATTTGGGCGCGAGAGTTTGGGCGCCCATACCGGTATACCGGTAGCAAAACCTTCCTGGATTACTCCCTGGTTGATGATGGAAAGGTCACTCATTATAGTGAAATGAGTCCACTCCTTTTATTGGTCAGGTTTTTAGATTCCCTAAGTTAGGCATGCCCTCAATTTGGCACAGCAAAACATTTTTAATCTGGGGTCCCAATGCAAATTATAGAAACATTGAATATCCCCAAATACAGGCAAATGTGGTAGGTTTCACTTGGAGTAAAATATGATGCTTAATTAATGAAGAGAAATCTTCCTGAACAGGAAGTTCTTTTTGCTTTTCTTTGGGCACATATCTAATTTGAGCATGACGTTAAACAGTACATTCTCGGGATACAGACATCTAATTCATTTGCTTCTGGTAACATGCATAGCAGGGTCAATTTAGGGACAACATCTGTTTTAGTTCCATTCATATTCCAATAAATTTGATCAGTGCAGTGACACGCTGCCGCATCATCTCTAGGTGAAAATGACACTTTCTGTGATTGAATTATTAGAGACTTTACTGCAGGTCAGCTTACAGAAGGCCATTGTCGCTTGATTGGTTGTTAGCATGACCTCGATTTCTATAAATACATACTAGATACTATAATTATTAATTATTAAATTTCATAGCAATTGTATACGAATATGAAGAAAATGTGTAAGTTTTACTCATGAACATGTAAATCTAGACATCTATTTTAATTATTTGCCCTCAAAATATAGATGAGGGCTGGTCATGCTAAACAACTGATCAAGTGACAATGGCCTAAGTTTGCATGTTAGAGCAGGGGAAGTTGGCCGTCTGCCACCAAATGGGAGTTATGACATCTTAGAAGGAACTCCCTGATCTGGTGGCGCTAAAGCCTAAAGAATGTAACAACCAACAAAGGCAGAGCAGATTTGTATTGTAGTCTACACAACTTTCATGAGTAGTCACACATGAAATTGGTTGCAAAATCATTGCTAAACTCAATTTCATTTGCAAAAAACACATCAATTTCACCTGAAATTGTTCAGAAATTGTTTATTTAACCGAGACAGAGCTTAAGTATGTACACAGGCACCAAAATTTGGAAAATTTGCACATTTGAGTTAGTGAAAGTGAGTGAATGAATGACGTAAATTATCAGAATATGCCATGCACTGCAGATGAGATGTTGAAAGTGTTCTAACATGTATACACTGTATTGGTATTCATACTTTGCAGTTTTGACAGCAGTGAAAAAGATAATTTATTTAATAAATTGACTTGACGGCAGCATACTATCCATTTTTACGCGAATGAAAAAACTTTGACATTTTTTTCGTTTTGCGTATCCTCTAGCCAAACTGAAGGATCATTTCGCTCAAAATTTTGTGGCCTGTATACATGTACATGCCTTGTCAAATTCAAATGTTTATTTTGAAAGACTTGAGATTTGGTGTGAAAATAATTGTTACATTTTGGTGCATCATCACAAAGCCTTCCGGGTATATGAATTTGGTTTTGTAGGCAAGAATCATCTAGTACCATACAACTTGCTAGAATTGTGGCACAGAATGGGGGACTTAAGCAATACCAACTATTGAGTCACATTCTGTGATTTACTTCTTCCTGTAGGTCAACATTGGCTCAGTTAACCAGCCTTAAAGAACTAGCAGTTCTGTCTTATCTTCTGGTCTTATTGTGCAAGCCTCCCATTAGCCTAGCTTTGGTGGGTCTTTCTCTACACTGCTAGAGATGAAGGCCATCACGCCAAGCCATTCATGAGCCATAGCTGTTCCAGAAAAATGCTGGAAGGCTCATATTTTCCAAAGCCATCAGTCACAAACAA
Organism: Hanleya hanleyi; assembly: GCA_036873755.1. NCBI lineage: Eukaryota > Metazoa > Mollusca > Polyplacophora > Lepidopleurida > Hanleyidae > Hanleya > Hanleya hanleyi. Next base: position 5,829 of record JAVTVY010039556.1, on the reverse strand, counting down.
TAACATAATTCAATTGTGTACGATCTTACCTTTATATTCAGCTCTTGTTTATCAGAAACTGTCCAGTTATAGCTTCATGGTAGACAGAAAGTCCGAGCGACCACTTCTGTTTCTAACTACTCCAAAGACTCTGCATGCAGAAGAATGCTCCACAACAACAGATGGTTTCTGCAGATGCATTCTGAGTTTCTGTTTTGCGTGAAGCTAAAACAGGACAGTTTCTCATATTAGCAAGATATGAATATAAAGGTAAAATCATACAAAATCAAATTATTTTATTGTTTGTGACTAATGGCTTCAGAAAATGAGCCGTCCAGCATTTTCCACAACAACTAAAGTCTGGTGAATGGCTTGGCACAGGGAGCTTGATCTTGCGCAGTATAGACAAAGGTCCCGCCGGAGCTACCATTATCCCTGAATATTAACATTAGTAATAGTAGACAACTACATGTAGGTTTATAGTGTTCACAATGTGTTGTGCCTGTTATCATTAATCATAGCCACAGGTCAGCAGATTGTATTTATCAATGTCTATGAATGAGAGAAGTGACAAAGGAATGTGACATATATGATAATGCTTGCACAGTGCTGCTGACCTGTGGCCTGCCTCTGAACATTACGAGGGCAGTCACATATCCCAATAAACGAAGCTCTACATAATGTACTGTACTGTAGTTTTTCTGTTATAATTTCTCAGGACACTATATTTGTTCAGGCATGTTCTGAAGGGGTCATTTTCAGATTTTCGGACTATTATAGTGCTGACACGAAAGGGTTACCAGTTACCCATGTCAGCTCCAAGGCATACATGTTGTTATCAGTTACCCATGTCCGCTCCAAGGCATACATGTTGTTACCAGTTACCCATGTCAGCTCCAAGGCATACATGTTGTTACCAGTTACCCATGTCAGCTCCAAGGCATACATGTTGTTACCAGTTACCCATGTCAGCTCCAAGGCATACATGTTGCCAGGGCCGTATCCAGAGATTTTTTGGGCACACCGGTATTCGGCGTTGTTGTTGTTGTAAATTTGATGTTATTGTTGCTGCTGCTGCACAAAAACCACAGAATCGCCGATGCAGTTGACTTACATCAGGGTTTGTTGGATCCTCGAAAATACCATTTCCTGTTTTTCCGTAATCCTGTCCTCTCAAACACGTCGTTGTTGCCACCGATATAGCGCATTCCCCACACATCGGTTGTTCTCAAGTTTTTGATTGCTGTAGGAAGACCAGGCTAAAACCACCATAGCACAGCGATCATTGCCTACTAGAGGGGGGTCAATGCAATGTCATTTAAAGTATGTAATGCATAAAGCGTGGCCAGCAACGCATGTTCGATGTGTATCGAACTCAGAAGTTAGGATAGCGGTCGCGACACTATTGAATTACAAAGTTTGAAGAAGGCTTCAGTTGAACTCCAGTTTAATGTAGTAAGGTTAACCAGCCAAAAAAGATATTTTTGACCTGGAGTTTGGGCGCCCATACCGGTATACCAGCTTCATAGTGGCCCTGGATACGGCCCTGGTTGCCTTTCTGAAATGATGTGTGTACTGTAGGTAGAATATTAGGCATGGTTATGGAGATTTATTCATGAACATTTGAAGATGGATCAGAGACACTTCCTGTGGCAATTTTTCAGGTTGTCAACAGATTTGCCTATAATTCTATTATCTTGTATGAACACAGCCACAGTACCATTCTCTGTGGCCATATCAGTCTGTGTGTGGTTGTTTTAGGAGCTTAGTTTATCATGTTTCGTTGTGCGTCTTGGGGATTATTGCTGGACTATTGATATTTTGTACAACAATACATGCTTTACATTCAATGTGAGGCTGGGATATAGCAAACCCCATATCAAATTAAACAGGAATGAATTGGTGAGTTTCAGGTTAGACAAGAGACCACTTCAGTATTACTGTGGCCATCCATATAAAAAATTGTTTCTAGTATCCAAACTAATTTGGTAAATTTTAGAGTACATGTAGGTCTGTTTCTTCATATTCTTAACAATTAACATTATTGTAGTTGTTGCATCAATACATATATACATAACAGCGTACGGTAATCCCTCTAATAATTCAATCTCCCTGTCAAACTTCAGTCACCCTCTAACCCCCAATTTTGGGAAAAAAATCAATTGCCTGTTCTAATAAATTTGATCACCCCAAAAATCATTGAAATAACTGAGAAAGAATAGATTATTTGCATACTTTAGAACCATTCTGATTCTAATAAATCTGATCACCCCCTGATTGTATAATGCAAAATTTCACTTCAAGTGATTGAATTATTAGGATTACTGTAGATGTAAGTAAATACATGGCTATAATACTACCCCCCAAAAACTGAATCAAATCTTCTTTTTGAAAGAACTCAATGTTACATTTGTACATATTGGGCAGAAACGTATACGGAAAAAGGAAAAAAAAAAACCCTGTACCCACAGGGTCATATCCAGACTTTGAAGATAGGTCCCGACCCCCCAAATTACTAATATCCTAGCACCTTTATGCCGGGATCCACTCTGGGGTCCTAGATTGCTGGAAATGCATTCGAAGGCTCGAAGCCATTTCCAGGCAATAAATCTGAGTGGGTTACTTGTAACATTTTGAACCTTTATGGTCAGTTTTCCATAAAAATTAACATCAATCCCCAATAAAGCTTGACCACAGAATCAAAATATAATTTAAATTTTTCAATTAATAAATCAATTAATCCAGTAAATTCAACAAATGATACCATGTTCGGTTCAGTGTGGCTGTCATCGCTAGTTGTCACTATTGGAGCTGGCTGGGCGACAACCTTTGGTTTAAAATAGGTTGCAATTGTTCTAGCTGTGGCAGCTATTTTCTTTCCATCTCCATATCTGTCACTATCAGTTGTAAAGTAGATCTTGGCAGCCTTAATATGAGATATTCCAGAAGTAACTTGTCTGCCTCATCTCCTCATAGTACTAGTAGGCCTAATCAACAGTTACCAGCATGTCAGAACAATATTGACATCTTCGATTTTCCGCATTCGTTGACTTGGGCTGCGTTTCACGTGCGCTAGAGTATTCAGCCCAGCTTTGTTGTTCAGCCCGGCAAACAGGAAGTAGAGAAAATGGCGGCGCTCGCCTCGCGAAGTAACTTGTGAAACTGACGAAGTGACTTTGAAGGCTAGTATTGTTGAGAATAAAGTTATTTGTATCGCAACTAAATACAGAAACATGTTTATATCGTATTTTGCCTCGCAAAGTGCGATGCGATACCAGAACTTTTGAGCGGAATTTATTTTGGGCGCCCATATGTTTTATGTAAGTAAATATCAGCTGGATACGACCCTGACCCCACCTCATTGTCCTATAAAATCTGCTCCAATATTTTGTCAAAAAATTTGATTCTTCTTGAATATAGGTGAGATTAGCTTCCCTTTTGTACACTCTTCAGTTTGTGTAGTGTGGATGAGGTATTTTTTTGGTGTAAATGTGACTGTGAGAGAGAAGATGAAAATATCAGTACATTTTTGCAAGTTGTAATACTGATTCAGTCAGGTTCGAAATGTATTAAGAACCAAATAAAATCATTTGATAATATGTTGCGTGGGATATTCTCTGGCAGTGTAAAGATAGGGGAATATCTGTACACCTGCCTATTGGACAGGCAATTTCCAGGCCTTGCTTTTCGTCGGATTTCACCAGAATCCAAGTGGATTCCCGCAGCTTTTTGTTTGAATAAATCTCTTTTCAAGCTGAATGTCACTGTGTTTGTTTTGATTCAGTTACTGAATTTGAAGGCAATTCTTTTGTCATTTCCGGTATAAAAGGATTAAATGGACACGAAAATGTATCAAGAAAAGATGCTATCATGGACAGATGCTATCTCAGACACTAATTGTGTGTCTCTCGTCGCAAATATATCTTAGTAAAAGCTGGAACTTTAGTCCCATTCCAAAATAAGACAGCCCTGGCTGTCAACGTACATTTAAATATTATGAACCAAGCAATATTCATTAGCTGTGTACATTGTTTGATCGCCACCTCGTTCCCCTTGCCAACGTTTTGTGAAGTGTAGGTTGATTTGTTGGTAGACTGCTCCCGAATTCTAATTCAGTTAATTTGAAGTGACAGTTACTCGACAGATGCCTGTCCAAGTTCGGAAGCAATAGATGTCTTGTACCAGAACTGCCATAGTTTTCCACGTCGGTGGCTATACGGCCTTTATTTGAAGATGGAATTGTTTTGGCGTGCTTTTTGCATAAAATACAACTGGCTTAGTTTGATATATTTCTGGTGTTGTTCGTCCGGCTTGAAAACGAATCACTCCTTAATTTTGTCAGGCCAATTTTGAAAATGCGTTAAACTTATCGACTTCCCTTTCGACATCGTGAGTAGTGAGTGCACGTTTCTGTTGTCAGGCGAAGCCCCACGCAGAGGTATGACGACCCAATATAGTGCTGATTTAAATTGTCATTATCGCCTCTGCGCGGAGAGTGGGAATTTCCTGTTTGTGGATCCACTGACATTCAGACTCGGCATATAATCCGGAACGGATCGGAATGCAACACAACAAATGCACATGAATAAATGGAATTGATTGATGTTTTATTAATCTCAATACCGCGACTCACTCAATATCAACTCACTGTAAGTTGATAATTTATTTTTCCAACTGCATTGATAATCATTGACAATCATTTCTGACGATATTACGAGTTAATCCTATTTCGTCAAATATGAGTCATGATTTTTAAATTGCTCTCGCGTGTCCAAGTGAGGTCGGATGTTTTTCGCTGGAAACCACAGGACATCTGGCGAGTCGACGAAGGTGACGTTGAACCAATACTTTATGAATAAAACTCTTACAAAATTGATCGTCGATGGTAATATTTTGCGGGAATCCAAATTGAAACCATTTTATGGGAGTATTTACGAGAATCGGATTCCCGGATTCCCGCAGAAAAGCAAGCCCTGATTTCAAGTTTAGGTCGAAAAGTGGAAAATTTAACATGGGAGAGATAAAGAAAATATGAAACTAGCCAGTACCAGAGATTCATAGAAGTTTATAATTTTAGTGTTGATTTCAGGGTTTATTCAGTTGATGATTTTAAATGTATGATAAACAACATAACATGTACATTTGTAAGGAGTGATTGTGACACATACATCTGTGTCATACATTTATGAGGTGTTCAGACAGTATTAGCAGCCTGAGGGATGAACAGGAAGTGGATAGTCAGGCTGTTCTTTGTAAATACTTCCATTCTCATGTACTACCCTCGTAAACTGTTCCCGTAGCACAGTGGGTATTCTGAATAATTGTCTCCGACTCTACGATCATTAAAGGTGAAATGCAAAGGTTGTTAGATTCTCTTTTTCACATTTGATATAGGTTGAATAATGATAGAAATACCAGTCTATCTACTTCACTTGGTTTAATTTGAATTATCTTGTCTGCTAGAATCCTTTTAAAAGTTAGTACTCCTAGCACAGCTGAATGCAGATGTGCAAAATGTCATCGCTTATCTTTCCTTGATTGTGACGTCACGTCAGACCAGCCGCCCGGAGACTGAACGTTACAAGTATTGACGCCCGGCCAGATGGTCTGATGTGACGTCACAAACGAACGTCAAACAAGGGCAGATAAGCGATGCAGATTTCATTTCTGAAATCGGCTGGGCTTGAGATGCCAACTTTGAAGCACTTTTCAAAAGCTACCAGGAGACAAAATACTTCAAATAAAACCAAACAGAGTATTTGGGCTGATATTTCCATCATTAACTAGCCCACGAAGAATATAAATAGGGAAATGTGAAAACCTTTGCATTTCACCTTTAACTTAGCTTGA
>JAVTVY010039555.1:0-18291 GCA_036873755.1 Hanleya hanleyi | reverse complement strand
CCAATGGGGTCGAGTGAGGTATCAACGTGAAGCTTAGGTGAAGGGGCATCTAATGGGCTGGGTGTGGGATTGAAATATCGGCATTCTGCGCATGCGCGGTGGCCCAAGGGTGTGAAAATAGCCGTGTTGGAGCTAGGGGAGCCACTAATGGACCGATGGGGTCGAGTGAGGTATCAAAGTGAAGCTTATGTGAGGGGGCATCTAATGGGCTGGGTGTGGGGTTAAACTATTTCGTGGCGTCGAAAATTATCTAGACGAGTAAACTGCCTCTGACAAGTTGTGCAAGTGAACATCTTGGTGGAATCGCCCAGAAAATGTTCGATGTTGTCAGGCGTATGACTCTGTACCGGGACATGAATCAACCGTTGGTGTCGCAGCAACTGACTGCGTCGTTTGAAGAGTTGACCACAATCCTCGCATGGACGCTTGGGTGGCCCATGAATTGAACGTTCGTGGCGCAGTAAATCATCCTCCCGATTAAATGACCGTGCGCAGGTTATACAAGTATACCGTGCATCGTTGTGGATGGAGGCCTCGTGGCGTCGCAAATCTTCTGGGCGAGTAAACTGCTTCTGGCAAGTTGTGCAAGTGAACATCTTGGTGGTTGACAGAGTGTCTGATGAAACGGCAAGGTCGCTTCCCTTTTATAGCACGCTAGCTGGTAATCTATCTTTAGCACACTCTACCCCAAGTCGAGGATCAAGACTGGTGTACTGGTGTACGACTGAGCCGCATTGCGCGCGTGCGCATGAAGACCCTCATACATACCTCAATGCAGGCGCAGACGCGAAGTGCCCGGATGTAACTATGACGTCATTCCGGTTGAGTTGAAAGAGGCGTGGCCTTTGGTACATGTCTAGACTTGTTGGTGTGTGTTGATGTACTGGGGTTTTTCCCCACAATGGTGGCTAATGGCGGCCTAGTCGGCCATGTTGGAAAATGGCGGCATTTTAGTCGGCCATGTTGGAAAATGGCGGCATTTTAGTCGGCCATGTTGGAAAATGGCGGCGTTTTAGTCGGCCATGTTGGAAAATGGCGGCATTTTAGTCGGCCATGTTGGAAAACGGCGGCATTTTAGTCGGCCATGTTGGAAAATGGCGGCATTTTAGTCGGCCATGTTGGAAAATGGCGGCATTTTAGTCGGCCATGTTGGAAAATGGCGCCATTTTAGTCCGCCATGTTGAAAAATGGCGGCATTTTAGTCCGCCATGTTGGAAAATGGCTGGCGCGATTTAATGAGATTTTGGCCTCCATGAAGTGCGGTTTGGAAAAATGAAATACCATGTACGAAAGAAAGTTTTCAGCTAGCGTAAAGTATATTGTCTTGTCTTATGCTCTGAGTATTTTGTAGATCCTGGTTGTTTAATAGCTGCATCTTGAAGTAGTGGATTGGTACAAAATCGTCTATTTTGATGTGAAAACAACACACTTTTCTCTCCGTAAACATATGAAGCCAGTCGAGTCAGCTCGGTTTTCGTACGTGGTATTTCATTTTGGCGAACCGCACCTCATGGGGGCCAAAATCTCATTGAAATGTGCCAGCCATGTTGGAAAATGGTGCCATTTTAGTCCGCAATTGACGGTTGAACGTCGACCGCGGTGGAAACCTTTACACCGCGCGCGCCGGGGTCAAAGGTCAGTTCCGGTCACCTTTAGCGACGTACACCAATCAGAAGCGAGTATTTCAAATCCGTCACAGAGCTGTCGTTCAATCAGAAGCGAGTATTTTGACCCGGTGCATTATGGGACATATCCAAGATGGCGGTTCCAAAATGGCGGATCCAACATGGCGGCTCCAAAATGGCGGATCCAACATGAACTGGAAAGCGGCGTATGTCAGAGCAATAGCACAAAAGCAACATTTGTTTGAACGCATCATTAAACGACGTTAAAGCGTTAAAAAAGTGTGTTAAGCCGTTGAGACGGGCGTTAAGGCGTAACGACGGGCGTTGACGGGCGTCGCTGCATTTCGATGAATTGGTGTCAATTCCATGGAAATCAGAGCTTCTGAGCTAATTCACCAGGGCGTTGAAGCGTTAAGTTAAGCGTTGACGGGCGTTACTGTCTATAAAAGCGAGCGTATTTCCAAAAACACGCACAGTCGACGTTCAACCGTCAATTGCGGACTAAAATGCCACCATTTTCCAACATGGCTGGCACATTTCAATGAGGTGCGGTTCGCCAAAATGAAATATCACGTACGAAAACCGAGCTGAACTCGACTGGCTTCATATGTTTACGGAGAGAAAAGTGTGTTGTTTTCACCTCAAAATAGACGATTTTGTACCAATCCACTACTTCAAGATGCAGCTATTAAACAACCAGGATCTACAAAATACTCAGAGCATAAGACAAGACAATATACTTTACGCTAGCTGAAAACTTTCTTTCGTACATGATATTTCATTTTTCCAAACCGCACTTCATGGGGGCCAAAATCTCATTAAATCGCGCCAGCCATTTTCCAACATGGCGGACTAAAATGCCGCCATTTTCCAACATGGCCGACTAAAATGCCGCCATTTTCTAACATGGCCGACTAAAATGCCGCCATTTTCCAACATGGCCGACTAAAATGCCGCCATTTTCCAACATGGCCGACTAAAATGCCGCCATTTTCCAACATGGCCGACTAAAATGCCGCCATTTCCCAACATGGCCGACTAAAACGCCGCCATTTTCCAACATGGCCGACTAAAATGCCGCCATTTTCCAACATGGCCGACTAGGCCGCCATTAGCCACCATTGTGGGGAAAAACCCCAGTACATCAACACACACCAACAAGTCTAGACATGTACCAAAGGCCACGCCTCTTTCAACCCAACCGGAAGTGACGTCATAGTTACATCCGGGCACTTCGCGTCTGCGCCTGCATTGAGGTATGTATGAGGGTCTTCATGCGCACGCGCGCAATGCGGCTCAGTCGTACACCAGTACACCAGTCTTGATCCTCGACTTGGGGTAGAGTGTGCTAAAAATAGATTGCCAGCTAGCGTGCTATAAAAGGGAAGCGGCCTTGCCGTTTCATCAGACACTCTGTCAACCACCAAGATGTTCACTTGCACAACTTGCCAGAAGCAGTTTACTCGCCCAGAAGATTTGCGACGCCACGAGGCCTCCACCCACAACGGTGCACTATATACTTGTATAACCTGCGCACGGTCATTTAATCGGGAAGATGCTTTACTGCGCCAGGAACGTTCAATTCATGGGCCACCCAAGCGTCCATGCGAGGATTGTGGTCAACTCTTCAAACGACGCAGTCAGTTGCTGCGACACCAACGTTTGATTCATGCCCCGGTACAGAGTCGTACGCCTGACAACATCGAACATTTTCTAGGCGATTCTACCAAGATGTTCACTTGCACAACTTGTCAGGAGCAGTTTACTCGTCTAGATAATTTTCGACGCCACGAGGCCTCCACCCACAACGATGCACGGTATACTTGTATAACCTGCGCAGGGTCATTTAATCGGGAGGATCAGTTACTGCGCCACGAACGTTCAATTCATGGGCGACGCAAGCGTCCATGCGAGGATTGTGGTCAACGCTTCAAACGACGCAGTCAGTTGCTGCGATACCAACGGTTGATTCATGCCCCGGTACCATGGCATGAGCGACAACTTCCTACTGAAGAGGAGCCGCGGAAGGTCAGACCCAGTGAAGATAAGCCCGGGGAGACGAACGCCAATGGTGATGCGATGAAGGAGAGCCCGCCTATACCCACAGTTCAGAAGAGCCTGGGTATCCAGCCGGACCCCAGCGTTACGCTTTCGAGTCATACGCCTGACAACATCGAACATTTTCTGGGCGATCTCTTACAGGACAACCATCCAGTGAGTGGCATCGATCGGCGCCATTGGTCCATGACACGGCACTGTTTTCACCCTCATGGCCCTATTCAAGATATTTACAATTTTCCACTGACCAACCGCACCCGTCTACGCAGCTACGTGGAAGCCATCTTCAAAGATCAAACTACGGCCTTCAAATTGAATGTCGCTTTTGGGTACATCTTACGTCACAAAAAGACGGGCCAGTTACGGTATTATTATCCCGGCAATAATATCTATGTGTCTGACCAGCCGTTCACCATCATTAACCGGAGGTCACTAGAGACGATGCTGGAGATACTGGACACCGTGGAACCCTTGAGATGGGCACATCGTCAACGCCCCAACATACAATGGGTGGTAGAAAGGGTAACCAATGTCACGTTTTTCCTTACCAAGCTGACCGACCACCGCCATCGGTTGAATGCGTCACCCGCGCACTGATGAATACCATAACATGCCGCACATACTCTCTATGTCTACATGCTGATCGTTGACTTGAGCTCAGTAAACACTTGTACCTAATGTGACGGTGCGTTAAATAATAAAACATGGTGTTTGATATATCAATTTGTTTTGCTGTGAACATACTAAACATACCCAGGGCAGCTCCCCCAGCCTGGGTATGCTGTAACATTGGGGAAAATAAACTATATGAAAAAACTTCTTGTTGTTGTTGTTCTCTCATATGTCATCGTTGTTGTTGTTGTTGTTGTTCTCTCTCCGGTCTATATCATGGCGTCAATGCGTTATGTTAGAGCGTTAAGGCGTAACTACGAGCGTTGACGGGCGTCACTGCATTTCGAAGAATTAGTGACAATTCCATGGAATATCTAGAAAATCAGAACTTCTGAGCTATTTCACCAGGGCGTTGAAGCGTTAGGCTTGGCGTTGGCGGACGTTGCTACAAGATGACACCTCATACGATGCATTCGGACCAGGGATGGTCCCTCTCTACACCAAATACCTTCCTTCACTGCCCCAAAATGGCTACTTTACTTACTACAACCAACTGCGCATGCGCAGATTGACGCGACTTGCATTTAAAATCACGCCATTCTGACTCTACCCCACACAAGCTTCACTTTGACACCTTCCACGACCCATTCGGACCCATAGCGGTGCATCTCTAACCCAAACACACCCACACACACCCCCCAAAATGCCTGCTTTCTATACTACGGCCAGGCTGCGCATGCGCAGACTATTGACAACGTACGAACCATTAGTGTAGTCAAGTGTTCCTGCATGAGAGCTTCACAATAAGACCTCACTCGACCCCATCGGACCATTAGTGGCCCACATAGACTCCAACATGTCCACCCGGTATGGACCTATACACCCATAGCCATGCAGTATAGGCCTATGGGCCTACCCAGGCCGCGGTGACATTTTTTCAAAAATTTCACCGTTTCGCTCCGGGACACTTCCTATCATGTTCTAAATGACGAGACGTGAAAAACAAATCCAAACAACCCTACCGCAAATGTATAGAAGTAGGTTTCCCAGGGGACAAACATTGGTCCTATACCCCAGTATGGGACTATACGGGTCTATATGGGGCTCCTCGAACTTTTTCAAAAATTTCACCGATTCGCTCCGGGACACTTCCTATCATGTTCTAAATGACGAGACGTGAAAAACAAATCCAAACAACCCTACCGCAAATGTATAGAAGTAGGTTTCCCAGGGGGACAAACATTGATCCTATATCCCCAGTATGGGATTATATGGGCTATATCGTACTTTTTCGAAAATTTCACCGTTTCGCTCCGGGACACTTCCTATCATGTTCTAAATGACGAGACTAAGAAAACAAATCCAAACAACCCTACCGCAAATGTCGAGAAGTAGGTTTCCCAGGATGGTCCTATACCCCCATACTCCATATAGGCATTTTCCCGTAATTTAGGATAAAGTCCGTGTTCCGTATTTTTTCAGGAAAAATTTTACATACACCCACCCTGGAACTAGGGGGAGATAACTCTATTGATAGGCAAGCCCCGTTAAGCCCGGCGACCTATATACCCCCATACCCCATATAGGCATTTTCCCGGATTTTTCGATAAAGTCCGTGTTCCGTTTGTTTTTTTCAGAAATTGTTTTACATGCACCCACCCATGACTGGATGCCCCTTCACGAATGCTTCACTTTGATACCTCATTCGACCCCATTGGACCATTAGGGACTCCCCTAGCTCCAAAACGTCTATTTTCATACCCTTCGGCCACCGCGCATGCGCAGAATGCCGATAGTTCAACCCCACACCCAGCCCATCAGATGCCCCTTCACGAATGCTTCACTTTGATACCTCACTCGACCCCATTGGTCCACTAGGGACGCCCCTAGCTCCAACACGGCTATTTTCATACCCTTGGGCCACCGCGCATGCGCAGAATGCCGAAAGTTCAACCCCACACCCAGCCCATTAGATGCCCCTTCACATAGGCTTCACTTTGATACCTCACTCGACCCCATCGGACCATTAGCGGCTCTCCTAGCTCCAACACGGCTATTTTCATACCCTTGGGCCAACGCGCATGCGCAGAATGCCGATATTTCAACCCCACACCCAGCCCATCAGATGCCCCCTTCACGAATGCTTCGCATTGATACCTCATATGACCCCATTGACCATTAGTAACTCCCCTCTAGCTCCAAAATGTCTATTTCCGCTATCTTGGGCCACCGCGCATGCGCAGAATGGCGATATTTCAACCCCACACCCAGCCCATCAGATGCCCCTTCACGAACCACAACCCATAGTAAAATCCACAAGACCAAAATGACCACCCCTATACATCATACAGGCATTCCCTGTAAAGACGCAAATGTTCGAATCAGGGGAGATGACCCGGCATTTGTCCTACAGAGGGTTCGCCCAGTCAGAAGTTGTCTTCCTTGCCTCCAGAGGGCAGCGCGATCGATGTCGTGATGTCAAAAGGGAATCCCCATAGCAAGCGCCGCCATTTTGTTTGTTTATTTTTTGCGGAGACATATCGGACAATAAACGCTCAACCCTGGGGTGGCACTGATGCTAGACTCGTCATAATAAGATCGTACAACACCTATATGGTATCTTTATTATTATTATATGTCTTAGAGGGTTTTTTGAGGGTAATGTGAGGGTTTTTTGAGGGTAATGTTGCTCAATTTACCGTGACATGAGACGAGGCAAAAATTCAAGATGGCGGCCAAACATAACTCTATTGATAGGCAAGCCCCGTTAAGCCCGGCGACCTATATACCCCCCATACCCCATATAGGCATTTTCCCGGATTTTTCGATAAAGTCCGTGTTCCGTTTTTTTTCAGGAAAAATTGTACATGCACCCACCCAGCCCATCAGATGCCCCCTCACCTAGGCTTCACCTTGATACCTCACTCAACTCCATCGGCCCATTAGGGACTCCCCTAGCTCTCAAAACGTCTATTTTCTATACCCTTTGGCCACCGCGCATGCGCAGAATGCCGATATTTCAACCCCACACCCAGCCCATTAGATGCCCCCTCACATAAGCTTCACTTTGATACCTCACTCGACCCCATCGGATCATTTTATCTAGGGACTACTTTTTCTCTGCGGAAGGTTTTTCCCGCGACCGAATCACCGCCAAAGCCGCTGCCAGACCGCATCACCGCGGATGAATACATCCCCTGCAGCAATTGGAACTCTCCTGTGTTGGAGGTAGCTTTTGGTCATTCTGCCGGAACTATACTGCACTTGACCTCTCCGACCGCCACGTGACCGCCACAAATGACCTCTACATCCGGGTGAAAAATTAACTGGATATGGCCTTTATATACTACTAGCCTCCACGGACATAAAATAGTCCCATGTCAACGAGACTTCAAATACGCGGCGGGTCGCCTGAATCGCCGGGAATGGCCGGTTGATGGATAATCAAGATCGGACAACATGTAAACAGTAGCCGGTGGCTAGTCAATCCGACGGTCCATGCGCAGAAGCAGGATATTTGGCGCTGGTGACCCGTGATATGGTTGAATACACGACGGTCGATGCGTAGAGCCACGAAAAAATACATCAAGCCTCCTCCATAATACGCAGTATTACCGTGAAGGCTGTATGTTTCGTCCTCAGTGTAGATGATCTATAAATAGAACCGACGTCATGATCTATAAATAGATCAGGGTTTTTTCCACGGGGATTACCGTGTCCCGACGTAGAACGATGACGTCATCGGGGACCAGCAAGTCTCAACATGTTGTCTTCCGATACATTTGATACATACACCGGCCCGTTAGATTTATATAATATAGCATGGTGCAATCGCTTGCAAAAGGTTAAAAAACATCCGTCCTGGTCCGTTTTTGTCATATCGTTAGAAGAGAATGGCGTCCGTTGGGCAAATTTTCGGATACCCCGGGTGGAGTGAAAATTAACATCGTAGCGCCATCTATGCACTCTGAACGCAAGGACAACAACGCTGTTGACGGCATTGGTCCGGATGGGTCTTGGGAGGTATCAGTTTGAAGTATTCGTGGGTGAGCGTCCGACTAGACGGGTGTAGCGTGAAAGCTGAAAGGAAGGCTTTGGCGCGCATGCGCAGTCGAGGAGTAGTAGCGAAAGTGGGCATTATTGAGGTGCACAGGGGCATATTTGAGAGATTGAGGGGCTATATCGCATCCAAATAAGGCGTGTAGGTTCTCATATTGAAGCTTCCGCGGTGTAGACCAAGACATGAGAGATGTCCATATTATCAGTGACGTCGCTGGTGACGTCATCAGTAGGAGTAGTAGCGAAAGCGGGCATTTGGGGGTGCGTGGGGGTGTGGTTGAGTGATTGAGGGACCATTCTTGGTTCGAATGGGTAGCAAGACGTGTCAATGTCTAGCACTCGTGGAGGAGTCTCCGACTGGATGGATGGGTCGTGAAAGTAAGACTATGGCGCACATGCGCAGACAGGGAATATTGGGAAAAGGGCATTGGAATGGACATTTAGGGGTCGAGATGGCCCAATATTGGTCCGAATGGGTGGTTTGGGGTCTCATATTGATGCATTTGTGAAGCAGAATCCGACTGTATGGGTGTGTAGTGGAAATACCGTCCACCTGCGCATGCGCAGTAGAAAAAGAGCATGGAATGGACGTTTTGGTGTCGAGATGGTTCAATATTGGTCCGAATGGGTCGTGTGCGGTATACTAGTCAAGCACTCGTGGACTACAGTCAGACTGGGGGTGATATGCGCCTGTGTACTCAGGGAGTAGTAGAGAAAGGGAAGATTCGGGAGTACAAAGGAGCGTGTTTTGGGAGAGGTGACCATGTTTGCTCTCGCTAACTGCTAGAGTTACCTCAGCGTATGTGTGTAGGTGTGTGTGGTGAAGGAGGATGAGGAGAAGTGGAGGACGAGGAATGCGGGTAAGTGAGTGAGTGAGTGAGTCGTCGTATAAAGTCGTTTGTAAACTATTAGCCTCAGGCAGTATTCAAACATGAGTTGTATCCTACTGAAGCTCTTATCGAGTAGATACGCGTGCGCATGCGCAATAAGAAGTAGTAGAGAAAGGGGGGTTTCGGAGGTGCTGACTATGCCCCAGGCACTTCAAAGTTATATGTATATCAATACTTGCTGCGAGACAAGGAAATCCCGCGAAACGCCTTAACTCCCATGTTAACGCCTTAACGCCCTAGCATAACGCCTTCACGCCTGGATGCAGACAGATGAGAGAAAGAATGATCAACTCGTTCACAAGTTTCCATATAGTTTATTCTCCCCAATGTTACATCATATCCACGCCTGAGGAGCCGCGTTGGATATGTTTACAAGTCAAGTATGCTCCTGCCCAATCAGAAGCCGCCATTTGGCGCTGCATCTGTCATATTCGTTCTTGTCCGTTAGATGTATTCTCGGCTGCTCTTGTTCAATCACTAGCCGCCATTTCAGAAAGTTCAATCCTCGGCCATGTTCGCTCTGACCCGTTTGTTCTAATCGTCGTCGGACAGGCCAGGATACTGAAACGGCAACATGTCGTGGAACAGCTGAAGGCGCATTTTGATCGCATTTTGCAGGGTCTCGGTGGGTGATGGTCCCATATCCTCTTCCAAGTGACGCTTGGTCTTCATTACAAGCGTCAGATCCGTCATTCATCATTCAGCCGTCGTCCATTAGAGAATATCCGCGTCCATAATCCAAAGACCTATTCCATATTCCATATAACAGTATTAGCACCAAATTCAAAAGGACAATCATAGTATACATAAACATAGGCATGTTTCCTGCAAGAGAGAAGCGGTCAACAGTTTTCAATGATGCCGGCAAGACATCATGATGTTCCAAAACTATCAAATCCGTATCGCTGATCAGTATTCTTAATCCATAATATTCGTTGCAAAGTCGTCATCCAAAGAATGATGTATCTCAGCCACGCTTTGACTGTGACTGTTCATATGAGTACCATGAGGATCTTGAAGTACATGGGTTCATACGACCCCTAGCCCCGGGTTAAGCGGAATTAGACACAAGTGAAACGTAACGCAATAGATCTTGCACGCTACGCTCGTATTTTGCTATCAGCATGCGATATGTATCGCCAAATTTGAGAAACTTTGAGTGGAGTCGCTTGGGAAGTAGTCCATAGTTTCGGATCAAAAATATTTATACATCAGAGCGCCCGGGTCTGACCACATGATAATTATCCTTCCCTTTTTGATAACCAGTATTTATAGTACCAAGTTTCTAGGTACTACCATTCCTTCAAAATGACATATGCGGAGGGGTGGCTCGATTGAGCTATATGGCGGATTGAGCTATATGGCGGATCGGAAGTCAACCTTCGTCAGCCTCAGTTTCGTACGTTTTTTCAGGTGTTTAAAAATAGGGTTATGTTGCATATGGGGTATGTGACAAAAATCGGCGTGGTCGACCCCATATTTTGAATAGCTTTTTAGCCCACCATCACCAGATGGTGGGCTTTTCAAATCACTTTTCGTCCGTGGTCCGTCGTCCGTCCGTCGTCCGTCCGTCCGTCGTCCGTCGTCAGTCCGTCCGTAAACAATTGTTGTTACCGCGATTTCTCAGGAACTACTGCATGGATCTTTTTCAAATTTGGTACACAGGTTCCCCTTGGGGTCTAGTTGTGCAAGAAACCTTTTCTGGTCCGATTCGAGAATCCAATATGGCCACCAGGCAGCCATCTTGGATTTCCCCATGAAACCTTGTTACCGCGATTTCTCAGGAACTACTGCATGGATCTTTTTCAAATTTGGTATACTGGTTCCCCTTGGGGTCTAGTTGTGCAAGAAACCTTTTCTGGTCCGATTCGAAAATCCAATATGGCCGCCAGGCAGCCATCTTGGATTTCCCCATGAAACCTTGTTACAGCGATTTCTCAGGAACTACTGCATGGATCTTTTTCAAATTTGGTATACTGGTTCCCCTTGAGGTCTAGTTGTGCAAGAAACCTTTTCTGGTCCGATTCGGAAATCCAATATGGCCGCCAGGCAGCCATCTTGGATTTCCCCATGAAACCTTGTTACAGCGATTTCTCAGGAACTACTGCATGGATCTTTTTTCAAATTTGGTACACAGGTTTCCCTCGGGGTTTAGTTGTGCAAGAAACCTTTTCTGGTCCGATTCGAAAATCCAATATGGCCACCAGGCAGCCATCTTGGATTTCCCCATGAAACATTGTTATCACGATTTCTCAGGAACTACTGCATGGATCTTTTTCAAATTTGATACACAGGTTTCCCTTGGGGTCTAGTTGTGCAAGATACCTTTTCTGGTCCAATTCGTAATTCCAATATGGCCACCAGGCAGCCATCTTGGATTTCCCCATGAAACCTTGTTATCGCGATTTCTCAGGAACTACTGCCTGGATCTTTCTCAAATTTGGTACACAGGCTCCCCTTGGGGTCTAGTTGTGTAAGATACCTTTTCTGATCCGATTCGAAAATCCAATATGGCCAACAGGGAGCCATCTTGGATTTCCCCATGAAACCTTGTTATCGCGATTTCTCCGAAACTACTGCATGGATCTTTCTCAAATTTGGTATACAGGTCCCACATGGGGTCTAGTTGTGCAAGATACCTTTTTTGCTCCGATTCGAAAATCCAATATGGCCACCAGGCAGCCATCTTGGATTTCTCCGTGAAACCTTGTTATCGCGATTTCTCAGGAACTACTGCATGGATCTTTCTCAAATTTGGTACACAGATTCTCCTTAGGGTCTAATTTTGCAAGATAACCTTTTTCGGTCCGAATCGAAAATCCAATATGGCCACAAGGCGGCCATCATAGATTTCCCCATGAAACCTTGTTACCGCGCTTTCTCAGGAACTACTGCATGGATCTTTCTCAAATTTGGTATACAGGTCCCACATGGGGTCTAGTTGTGCAAGATACCTTTTCTGGTCCGATTCGACAATCCAATATGGCCACCAGGCAGCCATCTTGGATTTCTCCATGAAACCTTGTTATCGCGATTTCTCAGGAACTACTGCATGGATCTTTCTCAAATTTGGTACACAGATTCCCCTTAGGGTCTAGTTTTGCAAGATAACCTTTTTCGGTCCGAATCGAAAATCCAATATGGCCACAAGGCGGCCATCATAGATTTCCGCATGAAACCTTGTTACCGCAATTACTCAGGAACTACTGCATGGATCTTTCTCAAATTTGGTATACAGGTCCCACATGGGGTCTAGTTGTGCAAGATACCTTTTCTGGCCCGATTCGAAAATCCAATATGGCCACCAGGCAGCCATCTTGGATTTCTCCATGAAACCTTATCTTGATTTCTCAGGAACTACTGCATAGATCTTTCTCAAATTTGGTACACAGATTCTCCTTAGGGTCTAGTTTTGCAAGATAACCTTTTTCGGTCCGAATCGAAAATCCAATATGGCCACAAGGCGGCCATCATAGATTTCCCCATGAAACCTTGTTACCGCGATTTCTCAGAAACTACTGCATTGATCTTTCTCAATTTTGATACACAGGTTCGCCTTGGGGTCTAGTTGTGCAAGATACCTTTTCTGGTCCGATTCGAAAAACCAATATGGCCACCAGGCAGCCATCTTGGATTTCCCCAAGAAACTTTATCGTGAAGTCTCAGAAACTACTGCATGGATCTTTCTCAAATTTGGTACACAGCTTCCCCTTGGGGTCTAGTTGTGCAAGATATCTTTTCTGGCCCGATTCGAAAATCCAATATGGCCACCAGGCGGCCATCTTGGATTTCCCCATGAAACTTTGTTATCGTCATTTCTCAGGAAGTACTGCATGGATCTTTGTCAAATTTGATACACCTTATGATCTAGTTGTGCAAGATACCTTTTCGGTTCAAATTGAAAATCCAATATGTCCATTAGGCGGCCATCTTGGATTTCTCCTTGAAGCTTTGTTATTGCGATTTCTCAGGAATTACTGCATGGATCTTTGTCAAATTTGGTACACAGGTTCCCCTTGTCGCCTAGTTGTGCAAGATACCTTTTCTGATCCGATTCGGAAATCCAATATGGCCATCAGTCGCCCATTTTGGATTTCCCGAAGAAACTTTATCGTGATTTCTCAAGAAGTACTACATGGATCTTCCTCAGATTTGGTACACAGATTGCCCTTGTGGCACAGTTGTGCAAGATACCTTTTTTGGTCCGATTCGAAAATCCAATTAATACGGTATTCCCGAGTTGTGACGTTGCATCACAAGAGTCGGCAGATCAAACGGTGGGGCATATTCTATATATGGACTATAGAGAATATCCATATCTTCACCTTCCATATCAAGGAGTTCAAATAATTCGGAATTAAAATGCATTTCTTCAAATTTTAAATCAGTTTTCTTTGGTCCATGCAGTTGCAAGTGAACTGCCCCACCCTTTCGTCTGCCGGCAGGTCAGCTACATGAAGGGACGTCACTCTTGTGACACAATGTCACAACTCGACAACTGTAGATTACTGCATGTTTCGATCCAAGGGAGATAATCAGGATTCAGACACTTTCAAATTCGATCCCTTCAGTATTAAGTATTGTACCATCTTACTATTTTCGATTGTACCATTTACTATTTACTGTTGTACCATCTAACAGAATTAGCATTCGTTCCTCATTATAAAATCTTAAGTATGCCAAAGTGTCAAAGAGATTTTTCTTCGCTTCCAGTACCCAATGATGACACGTGCAAAAAATAAAATAAAATAAAAATACTACAAAATGAAGACGAAGGATCCTCCGTACATGTACATTCACTTTCAGACTAACTTTGCTCATTTCTCTTGTACTATAACAACTGACATAAGTATAGTTTCTAGAAATCTTGAAACTCCTGAAACTTAGACAGATTATATCTTGATGTTTTCCAGTGTCCCTTTTTCGATCTTTTTCGCTCAGATTCGAAATTCTGTAAACAAAATTACAACTCAATCGTCTTAGTAACAATGGACAAAAAGATCCTCTTGTCATTAGCTTACAATTATCGGACAATGGTGGGCGCCAAGATCCTTCAGGATCTCTCGTTTATCTTGCTTCCAGACGGGGAACACTGGGGAGAAATCTTGTGGAAATCGATTGTCAAGATTTCTCCAGGAAGTGAACGAAATATGGCGTATTTTGGGTCATTTTAATAGATTTTCCAGAAAATGTGGAGTACATTCCGAGGGAAGAAAATTTATCTCGGGTTAAATTTGCATAACTGGCTTATATGTTAAATTAATGGTATGAGCATTCCCATGAAGAAAATATGTACTTTTATTTGGGTTTTCCGCATGATTTGGCAACTCGGAAAGACGGAAGGGCTATACCAAGGGTCTATTTCCAGCAACGAAATTTTCAGGTGTTACATAGAACAACTACGTCGATGAAATATGTTGCCCCGCAGGACTACACAGATTTACCTCCCCTTGGACAGGGCGACTATGGCATCTAGTATGCATTATCTTGGACACTAACACCAAATTAATTACTCAGCAACATATTTCCCAACGTAAAACTCGTCGACAATGTTAAATATGGTGAATAGGTAACAATTATTTGCATCTTAGCAATTATTTTTGAAGATTCTGAGAGAATTTTCGATATTTACCAGACGGAGGAATGTAAAAATTTAACATCAGTTTGACTATAATTCCAGTTAAATTTACATATCCCTTGCCTATCTGATATGGTTTAGAAGCTAGAAAGTGAGATTATAATTCAGACAATTGCTGCGAAGCCAACGCCATGGTTATTACTATAACATTTGAGGTATTATATCAAAATGTCGATTTCAGATGGAAAAACTCACCAAAACAAAGATGGGGTAGGGGGAAAGGGAAGGGCCGGATATCCAAACAAAAGGACCTTATCTGGCAAGCGTAATATACTGGTGTACTCGTATACTGTCGCAGACTATTATGCGCCAGCAACACTTTTTCCATAAAATACACCTTAACCATATAGGAAGTAGTCCATAGTTTCGGATTATTGGTCCCCCCTCAAAAATATTTATACATCAGAGCGCCCGGGTCTGACCACATGATAATTATCCTTCCCTTTTTGATAACCAGTATTTATAGTACATATGGGGTATGTGACAAAAATCGGCGTGGTCGACCCCATATTTTGAATAGCTTTTTTATCTTGCCTCCAGACGGGGAACACTGGGGAGAAATCTTGTGGAAATCGATTGTCAAGATTTCTCCAGGAAGTGAACGAAATATGGCGTATTTTGGGTCATTTTAATAGATTTTCCAGAAAATTTGGAGTACGTTCCGAGGGAAGAAAATTTATCTCAGGTTAAATTCGCATAACTGGCTTATATGTTAAATTAATGGTATGAGCATTCCCATGAAGAAAATATGTACTTTTATATGGGTTTTCTGCATGGTTTGGCAACTCAGAAAGACGGAAGGGGTATACCAAATTAAGGGTCTATTTCCAGCAACGAGGGGTCTACTTTGGACTGCACCCCTGGTGGTGTAGCCCTGTTTTATAAGTTTCTGCAGCAATGTTTTGTGACGTTGATTAAAACCGTCACATTTAACACAGGATCTAGCAAATGCTACTAGGCGTGATATGTATACGCCATATGCAGGTCCCACTGGAATATTACTGTCCAGAAGGGATAGTTTACGATGTCGAAATTGTAATCATCTCTTTTGTCATACAGTCGACGAGAGAGAAGGCCCGCTTCATTTTTATAGAGATATAGGTCTAAATACGATGTGCCTGTAGGGTTATCTTTAGTTTCCTTCAAATCCAGTGAAGGTGGATATATATATATGATGGACCTGTGCGTGGGGTGGCCTTCATTTCAAACGGTAGCATGCTATATCTTTCATAGATCGCCACGACTGTTTTCCTGATGCAGGCGCACATTTTGATGTACGCCTGTTATAAGTTATCTTGTCCGGCGTCTTCGATCGCCGCAGCGGGAGTATTAATAGCTTCATGTACAAAACGATCTCAGAAGGTAAGTTTTTCCTCACTTCCCTGGGATATAGGCTGACTATCTGAGGTCAAGCTTTCCGTATCAGTAGATAGACTCCCATCAGTCTCTGCTTCGGTATCAGTCAGTGGGCTCTCAGAATCAGCTGGTATATTCTCAGCATCGGCCTCAGTGGACTCCTCGGTGTCTCCAATCTCATGTATATTATTCTGGTGTCGCATCATATTGTAATGTCTGGTGAACGTGCGATTGCACTCAGAGCCTGTATAACCCATGTTGACGGTTGAACATCGAGTGTGCACATTTCTGGAATACGCTTGCTTTTATAAACAGTAACGCCCGTCAACACCCAGCTCAACGCGTAAGCGCCCTGGTGAAATAGCTCAGAAGCTCTGATTTTTCTATACATTTCATGGAATTGACACTAATTCATCGAAATGCTGTGACGCCCGTCAACGCCCGTCGTTACGCCTTAACGCCCGTCTCAACACCTTAACGGCCTATCCCAACGCCTTATGCATTGTCGATCATCTATAGACGGGCATCATTATGTTGGGGGTTGAAGAAGATAATTTCTCGTCTCCAGCTGCGTCTCCATAAAGGGTTGAAATGCCTCATGCAGGGTCAGCAGATTCTGGGCACGAGTATTTGTATTGGTATCCTTCTCGGGTACTGTCTGTTTCTTATGCAGCAGAAGACATATCCGGGGCACTCATTGGATGTCATCTATGAGCGTGATAAGATTACAACGCATGCGTTGGTGATGAACGGTCGGTGGATCCACCTTGAGCTGTATCAATAATAGCATCGACTTGAACGTCGGCTTGACGTAAGGCTTCGGCTAGAATATCCTCGTTGTTGGATTCAAAGTTTACATCAAGCAAAAGTTGTTGGGTACAAAGTTTACCTATAACCCGTAGCTCATAGGGTACACCAGGGTGCGGGTGTACCACACATGCTGAGCGTTGGTGGGTGTTTTTATAGGGCGTTAAGGCGTTAATCTAGGGCGTTAAGGCGTTAATCTAGGGCGGTAAGGCGTTGAGACAGGCGTTAAGGCGTATCGACGGGCGTTAAGTCGTTAAGATAGGGCTTTAAGGCGTAACGACGGACGTTGGCGGGCGTCACTGCATTTCGATGAATTAGTGTCAATTCCGTGGAATATTTAGAACAATCAGAGCTTCTGAGCTATTTCACCAGGGCGTTGAAGCGTTAACCTGGGCGTTGGCGGGCGTTACTGTCCATAAAAGCAAGCGTATCCCTAAAACGTGCACAGTCGACGTTCAACCGTCAACATGGGTTATACATGCTCTGAGTGCAAACGCACGTTCACCAGATATTGCGATATGATGCGACACCAGAAGAATATACATGAGATTGAAGACACCGAGGAGTCCACTGAGGCGGATGCTGAGAATATGCCAGGTGATTCTGAGAGTCCATCGACTGATACCGAAACAGAGACAGGGAAGTGAGGAAGAACCTACCTTCTGGGATCGTATTGTGCATGAAGCTATTAATACTGACGCTGACTCCCAGTCTGACTGTAGTCCACGAGTGCTTGACTAGTATACCTCGCACGACCCATTCGGACCAATATTGAACCATCTCGACACCAAAACGTCCATTCCAATGCCCTTTTTTCTAGTGCGCATGCGCAGATGGACGGTATTTCAACCACATACCCATCCAGTCCGATGCTGCTCTACGAATGCATCAACATGACACCCTATACGACCCATTCGGACCAATATTGGGCCATCTAAACCCCAAAATATCCCTTCTAATGCACCTTTACCACTGGGCATGCGCGCCATAGCCCCTACTTCCACGACCCACCCATCCAGTCGCACGTTCCTCCACGAGTGCTACACATTGACACCTCTCGCGACTCATTCAGACCAAGAATGGGCCCTCAATCACTCAAACACACCCCCACGCACCCTCTAAATGCCCGCTTTCGCTACTACTCCTACTAACGACGTCACTGATGACATGAACATGCCTGAAGTCGTGATCTACACCGAGAGAGCTTCAATATGAGACCCTACACGCCCTATTTGAATGCGATATA
>JAVTVY010039554.1:0-19767 GCA_036873755.1 Hanleya hanleyi | reverse complement strand
GCCCAATCATCACCACCACCACACGGTGTATACAGTTTCGGTCAACATCGAACTCTACACCAAGTATTGCAGTGCTCACTACGCCTGAAAACCCACCGGATTTCATCATCCACAGTGAACGCCGTAACGTACCGACAACGGCAACCAACGTTGATGCACCGACGACCCCGGTTCACTCGTACCAAATTTACAAGAGCGAGTTACCACGACAGCGTATACACCTCCAACCATGGACCCGAGGTGAAAATATCCCTTCACCTGCCTCATTGCAGGACCGACGGGCTTAAGCAAAACGCACTTCCTTCAGAAACTCCATCAATGCGCTAACATGATTACACCATCCACTGCCCGGGTCTTGTGGTGTTACGGAGAATGGCAGGCGGCCTATGCAGCAATGCCTCACATCACGTTCGTGGAAGGGCTACCCAACGTGGCTGATTTGGAACCGGACACCTTGGTGGTCCTGCATGATCTCATGGCGGAGATCGACGCTCGGGTCACCCAACTCTTTACAAAGGCAGACATCATCGCCGTCTCAGCATCATCTACATTGTGTAGAATCTATTCAGTAAAAACAAAGAGCATCGAAACATCAGTTTAAATGCCCACTACCTGGTGGTCTTCAAAAAACCCGAGGGGTACCACTCAATTGCTGCACCTGGCGAGACACGCGGTTTGCAGTGGAAGCCTTTAAAGATACAACCCCTCAGCATGGGTATATGCCCTCTGACATGAAGCAACCCATCCCCAACCATCTTCGACTACGGACTGGTATCTTTCCCTGAGAGACATGCAAAAATAATGTAAACACACTCACAGTGGCACCCCCAGCTTGGATGTGTGTTTGATGATGGGGATGATAAAAGAATTAATACAACATCATGGTTGACTTTATCTCTGAAGTGAAAGAATATTTAGGAGGTAGCCCGCAAAGGATAAAAAGGGCAGGGATGTGGATTCAAGCGTTAGTTGTACAGGATGTCTGCACGAGTACGGAAGCACACCCCGACGCTCCGAGTATTGAATACTGACCTACCCGAGTTGGCCCGAAAACATTGTGCGTGGCGCGGAGCCTGACCTTGTGCGCTGTCTGTGCGGACTCCGGATCAGAAGACCAAACTGACCAAGCATAAGACAGTTCTCCGAACCCTGGTCAGAAAAAGTCGCGCAAGCACAGAAGAAAAAGATCTTACAGAAAGGCGGCTTTCTCGGTGCGATCTTGGCCCCGTTGGTCGCTTCCGTGTTGAGGCCAATATTGGGTGGAATCTTCGGTCGACAATGAACCACACGACAAAATGGCCCTGGTGTACCCACGTCTGCTTCAAAGCCTCCAATCGACGTATGAGGACGATCAACACACTCGATCAGGAGATGCAACGGATTCTACAACGACCGGGGTTAAGCGACAGTGAGAAAGTACAACAGTACAATCAGACGCTTCAGCGATACATCACCAATACAAAATCCCTGAATGCCAGCGTCAGTCGCACAGCCAGCACAACGCGTACCGCCAACACCACTTGTCCCACAGCTGCCATTACCAGGTGTATCATCCACAACCCCACAGCGGGTCGAAGACGAAGTCTCACAGAGCGTACCCACGTCGTTCAAGAAACAAGCTGGCCTGGTACTACAGCGAGTGAAAGACAATCCGAACATGACCTGGAATGCTAATGGCGAACTACTGGTACAGAACCAGGTGGTCCCCGGTATCCACATGACGGATTTAGTGAATGAATTGATGCGTCAACGCAGGTCGCACGCGGATCCTCAGAATGGGAGGAGTTTGCCCAAGGCTTGAAAGACATGCATGTACCACAGGAAGTGGTGGGGAAGCCCCAGCGCTGGGCCTGAATGCAGCGTGACCAGCAATAGCCGATACGTGCACCCCGCAAGTCACAACGACAGACTCGACCCCCACGGACTTGAGAAGGCGAGAGAGAACCGGAATTACCACCCAAAACACCACAACGTCGGGCACCTTTTCACCCCTTTACAATACCACCCCTGAAACTACGTCCAACAAAATCTATGACACGTATCAAGTCACCTCGACGATCACGGAGCCGGGAAGAAGATCACAAGGCCTGGAAACACTATTAAAACCAACAGCGGCAGCAGGAAAGCTAAGCCGTCATGTTTTACCTTAAACTACCCAGTAATAGCTCGGCTGCGGTGTTTCCGAACAGCTTGGCTCATTATGTCGCGCATCCCTTACATCTCCCCGGACGTTGGGAGTGTGGCCTAGTGGATATCCAGTGCAACGTGCAACATGTTACGGCGTGGTATGAAGTCGCATACTAAGCCAACACCTATAACTTCACTCTTCCCGAAGGCCAGTACCATACACCCAAAATATTCATCCAGCCGTTGCGTAACCTCATCAAGAGCTCGACCCCAGGAGGAATCAGTATCTTCCCGTTTGCGAACATGATCCAGATGGAGTACCACGAGTGGAACCACAAGTTCTTGATCATTCTCCAGACGAATTTGACCGTTCGTTTCAAGAAGACGGTCGGCTCCGGGAGAAGACCATCCTGGATCTTATGGCTGGCTTGTATGAACTCTATGTCTATTTGGATGTGGTGGATGGTCACATTGTCGGCGATATCGATGCGCCCCTGCTCCGAGTCTGCCCAGTGCAAAAGGGAGCTACACAGGGCTTTAACCACGTACTCTATCAACCGGTGCGACAAACTGACATCAGTACAATCACCGTCGATATGAGAGATGACACCGGACAATATCTGGCATTCGAGATTGACAATGTGGTGGGCACACTTCATTTTCGACAAGCAGGTTCTCCCAACTTTGTATAATGAAGGTACCTTATGAGTGCGATGCACGCAGCTATATGGCCTTCCCGTCTTTGCAGGTACACGCATCCAAAGAGGATATGGGCTGGGGAACATACTCGGGAGCATCATCAAAACGTTCCTGTCCATGGTGACGTGTGGGGTAAAAGCTGTCGGCAACCAAGCGGTCAGAAGTGGGGTGCAAGCCCTGGAAGATGTGTTCAGCGGTGTCCCCGGCCGAGAAGCATTGAAACGCCAAGCCAAATAAGCAGGAGGTGTCTTGGTCGCCAAAGCAAAACGAACCATAGGGAATAAGACCTGCACCGCCGAGACTGCAAACCACGCCCGACTCAGCGACAACGCACATCGAAGACCCGGGATATCTTTGCGTAAAACATGTCCATAACCCTACCTGGCCTGGGGCGGGGGCACTTTCGCCTCCCCCCCCAGGCGTTGGGGTTTTGCTCCTATCTCCGGAACGACAAAGAATTGAGAGCTGAAACTCCGTGACTTTTTAGATTATCATATTGTGGTCATTTTGAGCCTATTTGCATGACCAGAGGATCAATGATAAATTCAAAATGAATGCCATGTGGGGTACCAGAAAAGTGATGTTTTTGTCATATTTCTTCAAAAATTTTGCTGTTCTGTATGGAAAAGTGGGTAAAACCTATTTTATTTCATATCAGATTATTATTTACTAATTTATCATGCAGCTTTTGCGAAGAAAAAACAAAAATGAAAAATTTGAAAATTCTGACCGAAAAATCGTCCAAAAAGGGTCTTTTTGAAAATGACGTCACAGTGACGTCATCATGGCGGCCATCTTGGATTCTTTTACATTTTCTTGTACAGCTTGACCCAAAGATATAGTGTGGTAAGTTTCAGCCCTCTAGCCTTAGCGATAGCGAAAATATATAGGGGCACTTTCCGCCCCTCCCCCAGGCTGCGGTACACCCCAAATCGCCCAGGCCAGATAGGGTTAATCCATGCAGTCCTGCCCCTCCACCAACAGTGATTTTGATTTGTAGACCGTCCCGCCCACACAGATCAGTGCCAAACAAGGATTATGGGCGGAGCATCTCCCGCTCTCCAGCATCAACGAAACAGGGCCCATCGGGTTCACCATCAGCAATGCAGATACGGCCTATGTGGATTTACCCCATACGTACTTGTACGTGAAAGCCAAGATAGTCTCCAGAATTGCCCAGAATCGTCGACCATGCATGGACAAATCTCTGGCTGCACTCCATGGTTCAACAGGTGGATATTTTTCTCAGCGACAAGCTTATCAGTGACTCGACCAACACGTACCCCTATCGGGTCTACATCGAAACGCTGTTGTTGAGAGGCTAAAAAATCTGTAGACAGACTCTTTATTCTACCGGGACTCACCCGAGCACATGGGCACGAGAAGGCCAATGCGGGATGGAACAAACGGAAGGGTTTCACTGCGAACGGCAGCTCGGTCGATCTCATCGGTTGACTGCACGCAGACCTCTTCGTGCAAGACCGTTACCTCTTGAACAAGATCCCCATCAAAATCCGACTGATACGGCCGCCCCCGACCTTCGCCTTGATGGCCACTGACGTAAAGATCATCATCCAAGACGCAGTCCTGTATGTCCGAAAAGTGAAATCGAATCCAGCCGGGCGCGGGAATTTCATTCGAGCCAGCGACCGGTCAAATCAGCCAGGATGAAGGGAAAATGATCAGTCGGGAGG
This sequence comes from Hanleya hanleyi, assembly GCA_036873755.1. Taxonomy (NCBI): domain Eukaryota; kingdom Metazoa; phylum Mollusca; class Polyplacophora; order Lepidopleurida; family Hanleyidae; genus Hanleya; species Hanleya hanleyi. The sequence continues at coordinate 15,247 of JAVTVY010039554.1, read as the reverse complement.
ACTACACTAACGGAAACACGTTGTTCTCTTTCGATCTGACCCCCACCTTAGAAAACGACCATCAGCTCAACCCCGCCAGGCAAGGCAATTTACGGTGGGTAATCCACTTCGCAGGAACCCTCCGGAGCACCATTAATGTCGAGTTTGACAACATCGTTCAAATGGACAAGGCGCGCAACGTCCTATGTGACTTTGCCACCTAACATAGGTACAGACCAGACTACCACCGTGCAGGAGAAAGACACAGGGACCCGTATGGTCTTTCAAGGGGTGTTCGTCCGAGATGTGTTCCCCTTAGACCGTGTGTATCCGGCCGCATACGTGCTCAACACGGACCCGATGGATCGTCCCGGTCAACATTGAGTGGCCGTGTACTTGACAGAACAGCAGGGCGAATACTTTGATCCCGCCTGCCACCCCTCCATGCCGATTTGAAAGCCTTTATGGACGAAGGCGGGCGTGGTGTTGGAACAGTCAAGCGTTGCAAAGCCTGAGCAGTAGCGTCTGCGGCCAGTACTGCTTGTTTAACCTCTACCACCGTTGCCGGGGACGAACGCTACCTACCATCGTACAGATGTTTGACGAGTACCCCCAGGCCGAAGACCGAGATGTACTGGTGTACGACTGGGCCGCAGACCATTTCAATGTACAAGCCCCGTTCTAACCATTTCAATGTACAAGCCCTCTTCTGGGCTTCAGCTTTCACGTGGTTGTTCTCACGTTGTTGTTGTTTTTGTTGTTCTTGAAGAAAAAACAAAATGAGATCTCACCCAAAAGCCTTTCTTGTGTGTTTTCTGTACAACAGGTTACGAGCTTAAACAAGTGGCCATCAATGCTCAATGCTTGAACATAAATGTGGGATTCTAATTTAGCCAAATTGGTATAGGCCAGTCAATGAGTCGGATGGGAGAGAGGGAGGGAATTTGGCTTAATGTCACACTCAAGTTTGTTTCACTCATATGGTGACAGTCGGTTTGGCTGGTGGAGGAAGCCGGAGTACCCGGAGAGAACCACCGCCCTTCGATAAGTAACGGACAGACTTTCACACATGGACCAGCTGGGTTCGAACCCGTGCCGGTTCAGCGGTGTGAGGCTAGCGGTCACCAGCGAAGCGTCTTAGACCACCGAGAGCCCGAGTCGGATGAGAAAGTAGCCCACCAGAGGCCTAGGTTGGGGCCAAAAGTAAACCAATCAATGCCCAGAAAACAATGCAAGAGCACTGCAGTAAAATAGAGAGCCAATGAAATCAGCCCACAGACCAATAACATGTTTTGGTCTAGGTTAAGAGAGGGCATTCCAGCATAAACTTTTGACGAGGAAGGAAGATGGCAAGTTACAAGAGCAGCAGGTGGAATGAAAAAAAACTATAGATTGGAGCGATATGCAAGAGGTGAGAAACATTTACGACGTCTGGCGAATAAAAAGCAATCATATCTCGGACGTAGCCTCAGTATCTCAGCCGCGCTTTATTGCAGCTGTTCATGTGGAGACTATGTACGTTGTATCCACACGGACCCTAGCACCGGCTTAGATACGCTAGCTCGGGAGCTGTGATGACATAAGCTCAAACAACTCATCTGATGTTAATGGATAAGCATCATGGACGTCTGATGGAGTAATCGCCTTAACATGGGGAAATTTGGTGAATGCAAGAAAACCTAGGAAAACTAATCTGTAAAATCCGACGTCGTACGGCTTAAATTTCCCAACGAAACAATAAACCTACATATATTTGTCAAGTGACATGTACAGATGGCGGGCCTCGCCAGAGTTCGAGGTGCGGCTAAAGACCAGGAAGACGACGAGTGGAGAAAAGGAGCGTAAGATGACGATATTGTCGGGAGCCATGTTCGATGACGTGCATTCCGGGAGATTAACATTGGAGTAGCTGAGGGACATATACAGTCGTATTCAGGGGCAGATAACTCTTGCTGGGCCTCAACGACAGGTTCGAAAGGGCACGTAGACGCCTCTTGACTCTTTGCAAGGGCATTAAAGGTCACAACTGACCTTGGAAATTTTTGACTATAACCTTTTTGACGACACTTCCGGTTCCGGTCACGTTACTGGAAATGACATTTGACCCCTGCGCATTCCCATTAGGAGCAAGCATAAGCCATCTCTACAAACGTCCACATTCCCATACTCTTTTGCTACTGCGCATGCGCGGAATGACGTCGGACGGTCCTTCACGACTTCACCACACGACGCATTTAGACTACTATTGGACCATCTCGGCCCCAAAACGTCCATTCCAATGCCCTTGTTCTACCGCGCATGCCCGTCCAGTCGGAGGCTTCTCCACGAGTGCTACACTATGACACCTCCCACGCCCCATTCGTACCAATAGTGGACCCCAAAACATCCACGATTCTCCATGGTTTAGGTGTAAAGTCCGTGTTCCGCTTTTTATATGTTCAAACCCAATCCTAAATTTACATACAGCCATGCAGATGCCACCATACAAACTTCCCTGGATGATTCCACATGTCCGTGTTCCGCTTCTTATAGGCTCAAACCCAATCCTAATTTTACATACACCCACTAACTCACACTCACTCATCGACAGGCTTCGATCTGCTGGGAAGCAATATTAGCTCCTCTAGACCTGGTTGATAGGGGTTCTCCCTATTTCAGGGTAAAGTCAGTGTTCCGCTTTTTATAGGTTCAAACCCAATCCTCATTATACATACGCCCAGTTACCCACCCTGCCTCTCTCGGCAGGTTCCAATACGCCGGGGACCGATATTAGCCCCTCTAGACCTGGCTGATAGGTGTTTTCCCTATTTTAGGGGTAAAGTCTGTGTTCCGCTTTTTACCCAATCCTAATTTTACATGCACCCACCCATAACTTCATCGCCCTGGATGAGCGCTTCACTTCGACACCTCCCACGACTCCTTTGGACCACTAGGGGCCCACCTCGACCCTAAATCGTCCTTTCCCATGCCCCCTTTTTTTTACTGCGCATGCGCAGAATAACGTCAGTTCCACGTCACAAGCATCCAGTCGGATTCTCCCTCACAAGTGCTCCACGGTGACACCTCACACGACTCAGTCGAACCAGTAGGGGTCCACCTAGACCCCAAAACGTCAACCCAAGCGCTACTTGCTCAATGCGCATGCGCACAGTGACTTTTTCAAAAAAATTCACCGCTTGGTTTCGAGACTTCTCCCATTGTGTTCTACGTGGTGAGACGAAAAAAAGGAGATGCCACACCCCATAGTAAAATTCACAAGAAAAAATGACCCCCAGAACGAAACATGCATTCCCCGTATAGATTAACATGCAAATGTCACAGAGGTTTCGTCTAGTCCGAGTTGTCTTCCTTGCATCCAGATGGCAGCACGATCGATGCCAAAAGGGGATTGCCCACAGCAAGCGCCGCCATTTTTTTTTGCGGAGATATACTGGACACGACACGCTCGATCCTTTAGTCACACTGATCACAGACTCGTAATAATAAAATCGTACAACACCTATAGGTTATCTTTATTACTATAAGTCTTACTTCCCATGGTTTCATGTATTTTTTTCGTGCCAATACGGTTTCCTTCTCTCGCTGTATGGCTATGTGGAGAAACTAAGGGTACCCCACTTGCCATTTATGCTGTGCGATGCTGGCGATTTTGTCGGGGACCATGTTTGAGAATGACGTGCATTACATATTGACCCCTGTGCACCATTATTAATATCCGGTAAGAGTATTTGACCTCGTATTGACCTTTGACCTCTGAGTGTAACATCCGGGTCTTCTGTGAAGTCACTTCCGGTTCCGGTCACGTAACCGGAAGTGACCTTTTACCCCTGCGCACCATTATCAATATCCGGTAAGAGTATTTGGCCTCGCATTTAGTCAAAGGTCACTTCCGATCACGTGACCGGAACCGAAAGTGATGCATCATGGGATAGAGTGCACTAAATGCGAGGTCAAATACTCTTAAATTACTACTTGGGTCTATGTGGGCCATCCGTAGACCCACGATCATCAATGAAACTATTCATGGATGGCTGTAGTTGATAACTGTTTCAATAATCCATCTTTTCCTGGATGACCACTGAATCTATAATGAATGGCTGTAATTAAATACTATTTCAATAATCCATGTTTTCTTGGATAAGCGCTGAAACTATTAATGGATATGGCTGCAGTTGAAAACGAAAAATCCATGTTTTCTTGGATGAATCCATGATTTCTTGATGGGCCCAAGATTTCTTTGAGTTATGATCAGATTTCAAGATTTGACATTAATGTTGAGTAGACATTAAGTATAAGTACACTAAAAGACACTAGGTATAAAAGTCGTATTTGCATTCAGTCTGAGAGTATCCCCACGACTTCTTGGAGTATACTGTAGAGTGTACTAAATATTTCCTAGCTCCTTCTCATATTTCAATATTGCTCAGATGTCTGTCAGCTTCCAACAGCCTTCCCTTCAACAGGTGTGCACCTGTCTGTTTTACCAGAGCAAGTGTCAAATATTCTCATTGTTCACGATTTTATACACTCCAACACACTAGCCTCGAACCCAAAATGTCGAAAACCAAAAGCGTACTATCGATAAAAATTCTTGGAGAATCTGCACAATTACCGTACCATATATTTGTGACAGGTATTGAATATAGTTCACACAGTTATACAATATATCCAGGGATAAAATAAGAACGTCTGGTTCAGAGAGTATCAGTACGAAAACAACACGGTTGTCTCCGTGCAGTAAACTGTGCACCTTATCATGAATAACAGCTGGAAAACATCAAACTAGTTTGTTATGACATGAATGACTAAGTTAACCCTACCTGGCATGCTGATTTTTTGCTCCTATCTCCGGAATGACAAAAAATTGAGAGCTGAAACTTCGTGAATTTTTAGATTATCATTTTAGGGTCATTTTTAGCCTATTTGCATGACCCCCCGAGCAGAGGATCATGGGTAAATTTAAAATGGCGGTCATGTGAGGTACCAAAAAAGTGGTGTTTTCGTCATATTTCAATCATTTTTTTTTGCTTTTGTACATGGAAAAGTGGGTAAAATATATTTTATTTCATATCAGATTATTAATTACTAATTTATCATCCAGTTTTTTCGAGGAAAAAAAACAAAAATAAAAAATTCGAAAAATCTGAGCGAAAATTTTACAAAAATGCCCTTTGAAAATGACGTCACTGTGACGTCATCATGGTGGCCATCTAGGATTTTTTTTACATATTCTTGTAGGTTGGTTGGTTGGTTGTTTGAAGTTACCTAACACCTAACGACACCTAGTTGCGACACCTAACCTTATTGGTCACACGGCGAGGATGGCCCAAACAAAACCCTAACCCTAACAGAAACTTAACCAAAACTACAAAAAAAAATTGAATTTCGAATTTTGAAAATTAGAATTAGGCTCTACAGACACTGGTGATCACAATGGCTCGTCAGAGAGCCTAATTTGTTTGGCACTTTAATCTACCTTCTGTGCCAGACAAACATGGTATGGTAAACCATGCTGCCCTAAGCTATTCTTGTAGGGCTTGATCCAAAGATATAGTGTGGTAAGTCTCAGCCCTCTAGCCTTTGCGATAGCGAAAATATATAGGGGGGGAGGGGGTGCACTTTCGTCTGAGTGAGAAACAATGTTCGGAAAGTTAGCTGCCAGATCGCGGTTCACAGTTCACTATTTGGTTGTGAAGCTAGATGCCAGTTCACGATTCACAGTTCACGATTCAAAGTATTATAATGGCGATAAGCTAGCAAGTGGTTTAGTCACCAAACCTGGTTCACATGTACTACGTGACAATACCTACTTGATGTTACCTTTAGTTCGACGATCCACCGCTAGGGGGCGAATAGTGAACTGACATCTGAATAAGTAACTGGACTGGTAGACACCCCTGCAAGTGATTTAGAGCCACCAAACTTGATACACATATACTACGAGGCAATACATATACATGTAGATGATGGTACCATTAGTTCCACGATAAACCGCTAGGGGGCGAATAGTGAACTGGCATCTGAATAAGTAACTGGACTGGTAGACACTCCTGCAAGTGATTTAGAGCCACCAGACTTGATACACATATACTACGAGGCAATGCATACATGATGGTACCGTTAGTTCCATGATCCACCGCTAGGGGGCGAATAGTGAACTGGCATCTGAATAAGTAACTGAAAATATATAAAAAGCGGAACACGGACCACCAAACTTGGTACATATACACTACGAGACAATACCTACATGATGGTATCATTAGTTCCATGATCCACCGCTAGGGGGCGAATAGTGAACTGGCATCTGAATAAGCAACTGGACTGGTAGATTAGCGCCACCAAACTTGGTACAAATATACTACGGGATAATACCTACATGTGTTTCAGGTCGATACTTTTTGTTACATTTACGTTTTAATTTGCAGGTACTGTATTCTCTATTCTCTGCTAGTCTGTAAAGAATAGATACATTTCGGACACTTATGATATAAATGTATTGAAGAGCGTTACTATTGTAATAAATTTGTTACATATTTGCCACAATATTAATGCCAACTATAACGACGTCGCTAACATTAATTTTACATGGTATATATGTTAATATATGTTTTGATACTTTCCGCTTCTTTGTATTTGAAGGCACCTGTTAGGTATAAAAGATCATTTGTATCAATTATTGTATAACCATGATGGAAAGCGTTACAATTGTAACTTTAAAATGATAACAGATTTGCTACTCAATTGTTAAAATGATAACAGATTTGTTACTCAATTGTTACAACATTGCCAGCCGATGTGAACTATATACAAATACAGAACGAAAATGGACAATATAATATTCGGCTATAGGTTACAGAAAATTAAGAAATTTCTTCCCCAAACTCATTTCGTATTCAAATAATAGCTTGATGTTAGGATAATTTCCATATTTATATTTACTAATGACCATTTTTGCTTTCAGAATAATCTGATTAACCTCGTCAATCAAGTTCTAGCTATTATATGCCAAATAAAATTATAGTTGGATTGAGCTTAATTCTAATTTGGATACGTGTCGCTATTGTATTTTCCACCTCTGACCAGAGGTCCTTGACTTGTTTACACTGTACAAAGAAATGTTCAATAAAATCCACTTCATTACACACAGGACATTTGTTGGTCTTGTGTTTCCCCATATTTTCCACTGCAATACCCATAACCTCACTTCCTTACAACATTTGAAAAGAATTTTAAAGAGTACTTCATCGATATCAATATCATATTTTCTCTTCTAGAACTGACTACCACATGGTACAACAGATTTTGTTTTACATATTGTTATCGCTCTTCGAAACTGTTTGGCACTTCAACCCGTATAGCATCCTCATCGCAAAAGTAGATACCTTCTCTTTCAGGCGAAGCAGAGAACATATAATTGTTCTTCCAAACTTTAGGTATAGCGACTTTCAAAGCGTTGTATTCGAAAATCCTCATAGGATCTGGTCAAAACTACACATTTTATTGCTGTCAAAAACATCTTTCATTCTAGTTGTACCTTGTTTAACCCAGTCCTTGAAGTATAACGGTTTGTTATCATATAATACAAATTTATTATTAAAAAGCAACTGATTTGAAATTTGTTGTGTGCTTATTTTCTTTGCGTCCTGATTATTACACCCAGAACTTTCTAATCATATACCTAAAGCATGTTTCCAAAAGGACGATTTTATCAATTCAATTCCAACGAAATGTTTACACTTTAACCAAACTACTAAACACAGAACAACCTTTTCCAAACTTATTGAAAAAGTACAATGGAATATTTTTCCAAAGACTGCAAATCTTAGCAACCCATTGCAAAATATAAGATTTTTGCATGTCGATCATGTCTATATCATTTTCAATCCTCCCTGGTGATAATCACCAGTCTTTACCTTTTCAAAAGCTTTTTTATTGTTAAACTTCTTCTATATGAATCTATAATAACAAAACTGATTAAGTTCTTTCAATATACCTTATCTGGAACTGTAATGGAGTTCATCAGATATACAAATTGAGACAAGAGAAAAGTTTTGACTACCTGTATGTTTCCAATAATAGACAAATCACGTTTACTCCATTGTTTAATTATCCTTTTTACATTTTCAATACGACTGAGCCAGTTGCCTTCAATTTTAGCTGCTTTCGCTAAAGTACTGAATATAATCCCAAGAATTTTGATGTTATTATCCCATTTGATGTCGCCCAGTTTTTCGGTTCCATTTTTGGCACTTCCCAACCACATCACATGAGTTTTATTAGGATTAATATTAAAACCTGAGAACTTCCCGAATTTGTTAATCACCTCAAGTGCTTAGTAATATACAGCCCGCATATTCGGTCTCTTTAGGACGAGTGCGCAGGTGTTTTTGCGCAGGTATGTGGAGGTTTCGTGGAGGTCATGGGGCGGTGTGCGCAGGAGTTCTCTGCGCGAGTGTATGACGTCACTTCCGGTCTGCGTGAATCGGTCGTGACCTGGGGATGTATTCCTTCGCGGTGATGCGGTCTGGCGGTGATGCGGTCTGCCTCTAGTCCCAAATACGCGGGTTTTCGTGAGAATCATCGGCAATCTTCAGGGGCGGGAGGGGTCCCTAGTGGACCGATTGGGTCGAGTGAGGTGTCAAAGTGAAGCGCTCCTCCAGGGCTATCCATGCGTGGGTGTATGTAAATTTAGGATTTGTCCCGAAAATATCAAAAGCGGAACACGGACTTTACCTTAAAATAGGGGAAAACTCCTATCAACCCTCTCTCAAAGGGCTAATATCGGTCCCCGGGCTTATCGGGGTCTGCCTATCAAGTCATGGATGGATGCATGTAAAATGAGGATTTGTCCCCGAAAATATAAAAAGCGGAACACGGACTTTATCCCTAAAATAGGGGAAAACTCCTATCAACCCTATCCCAAAGGGCTGATATCGGTCCCTGGCTTATCGGGGCCTGCTGAGAGAGGTAGGGTGGGGGAGTGTGTGTATATAAATTTAAGATTTGTCCCGAAAATATAAAAAGCGGAACACGGACTTTACCCCTACAATAGAGGAAAACCCCTATCAACTCTATCCCAAAGGGCTAATATCGATCCCCGTGCCTATCGGGTTCTGCCTATCAAGTCATGGGCGGGTGCATGTAAAATGAGGATTTGTCCCTGAAAATATAAAAAGCGGAACACGGACTTTACCCTTACAATAGGGGAAAACTCCTATCAACCCTATCCAATAGGGCTAATATCGGTCCCCCGGGCTTATCGGGGCCTGCTGAGAGAGGCGGGGTGGGTGTATGTAAAATTTCTCTAGAAAAAAATATAAAAAGCGGAACACGGACTTTACCCCTACAAGAGGGGAAAACTATCAACCTTGCCTAGTGGGGGCTAATATCGGTCTCCGGGCTTATCGGGACCTGTGCATGGGTGGGTGCATGTAAAATTAGGGTAATTATCTTACATCCGGGGGTTTTCCATGTAGGTTACTGCGCAGGTCACGTGGTTTGGTGGGCCTGCGCAAGTGTGTGACGTCACTCCCGGTTTTCAGAATGACTAAAAAAAAAAATACCTCCGAACACAGAAGAGTTCCAATTTTTCCTTAGACCTTAGACGCATGGTCCGGATTTTCCATCCGGGTTTTCCCTGGCTCGGACCGGCCGCACGCGTGCGCGGATTATCTGGCCGCACGCGCGCGCGCGGGGAATATCCGGAAGTGCGCGGGTGAATTTCGGGTCAAAAGGTCAAAGGTCACAACCAGGGCAAAAGGTCAAAGTTCCCCCTTTCGGCAATGTTCGGCCTCTCCGGGCCAATAGATAGCCTTTATCCGCCCTCCCGAAGCACCCATGGAATGCACAGGGTCCACGACAAAAGTCAAGATGTTTAAAGTCAAACGGATTCTCTGGGTAGGCTCAGCTGAAACTGGTATTTTCCACACAGGCCAGGATCAATCGCTTGGGTAGTTCCCCCAGGAACAGGTTTTCTTTGTTGGCGCTCATATTTCCAGCAGGCACAGAGAAAACTTTGGTTTGCACACGTCGGATAGGGTACTGGGCTGGTTTTGTTTCCAAGGCTTTGAGGTGTCCCAATTGAACGGCTGGATTCGGTTTCACTTTTCGGACATACAGGACTGCGTCTTGGATGACGATTTTATATTCGGCTGCATGCCCCTCTACGTCAGTGGCCATCAAGGCGAAGGTCGGAGGCGCCCGTATCAGTCGGATTTTGATGGGAATCCTGTTCAAGAGGTACCGGTCTTGCATGAAAATGTCTGCGTGCAGTCGACCCATGAGATCCATCGAGGCGCCGTTCGCAGTGAAAGTGTTCCGTTTGTTATATCCCGCATTGTCCACCGTGTCCATGTGCTCGGCTGTGTCTTGGTAGAATAAAGCGGCTGTCAGCTGAGATTTTTTAGCCTCTCGTTGATACGACAACAGCGTCTCGATGTAGGCTCGATAGGGGTACGTGTTGTTCGAGTCACTGATGAGTTTGTCGCTGAGAAAAATATCCACCTGTTGAAACATAGAGTGCAACCAGAGATTCGTCTGGCCCACTGTTGCAGCTTGGACGATTCTGGAGCCATCCCCATTGACGATCTTGGTTTTCACATACAAGTACGTCCAGCGTGGATGTGCTGTGATGGAGGGGCTAATAAAAGGATTGACCTGTAATCTTTGTAGTTGTTGCTCTCTTTTTAGACTAACCAATCAGAATAGCACGTATCACGGACTACACCCGTAGAGCTACGTATAGGTGCGCATGTGTGACATGGTCTATAAAACACGTCCCTCTGGATCCCACACCCCCATTCCTACGGTTGCAGAGCCATGACGGACACCCATCCCTATGCGACTCGCATTTTACAGCATGCGACCGTGGTTAATTCACTCACGGGTTACCGAGCAGTTGTTCGGTCCATGTTTGCAGATGGCGACGACAACGAGGGGCGACGCCAGATCCTGAAAGAGTTCACAGAAGCGGTCCTCGAAAGAGTGCAATTGATGGAGAGGTGTGCTATCACTCACCACTACTGGACTATGACAGTCATCCTTGATGCCCGGACTATGGACCACAAGCGCTCACGCCGGAACCAGCGACGGCTCGTTGGCCTAGTAATGGTCTTTGCCCTATTGACCCTGACGCTGTGGCAATGACGACGACAGCGACAGAAAAAGAACGGCTCTTCAGAGCCTCCACAGATGCGCTTGTGTATATATATACGAGGGTCAGTCACAGTGTGCGTCATTCACCGTTCGTCATTGGGTCACCATGTACTAGAGACAGTCAGAGTGTGTGTCATTCACTGTTCGTCAACCATGTCACCAGTCCTACGAGCCATCCTTCCTCTTACACCCCAGGTGGGGTTACACGTCTATGAAGATAAAGTCACCATCGTTGAAGACCGTGGAGATGATTGCTGAACGCGCGCTGAGACCGTATCGAATACATTTACGCTACACCGTGACGGCTGGACCAAATTTAAACGGGTGTTGAGCGGTGAGCTCCACGGAAACCTCATCCACATAGACAATGCCATCTACGTACACCGTGGACCCTTCTTTCCACGCCTGGGCCGTTACCAAGACCCTGCGCGAGGCTTCACCCTAGACCCCGATCTGTGGACAGCCTTCGAGAAAGTGGTGCCTATCGTGGACCAGCTGTTTACACCGGACGAGCGGTCAGCTGTTCAGTTGGAGTGTCCTGTTCGTGCCCTGAGAGAAGCGGCGGCAGAACCCAAAAAACAAATTACCAAACCTAGCAATGAAGCGGAGGCAGACGACGATGCCATTGATTATCCGGCTAGACTCAGTCAGCCCAGTGATATAACCACCCGATCCTTTGATCTCATGTCATAAACTTTTTCTCCCTATAAATACGAGAGACAGTCAAATCTGGTACCATTCACGTATTGACCATGACGGAGCATATAGTACGGGCGTTTCTCAGCTTGACCCCCGAGGTCTTCCTGCACGTTTATGCGGATAAGGTCGATATCATGGAGGAGGTGGGAGACATCTGTGATGCGGACCCTACACAACCGTGCCCGGCTAACATTCGTCTGTCCCGGGAGGGCTGGACCAAATTCAAACGAGTGTTGTCTGGTGAACTGGACGGCGACCTCATCCACTTGTGCTACGATGTGTACATCCCACGCGGCCCCTTCTTTGCTCAATTGGCTCCGCTAGACCATGGACAATGTGCCGGCAGAAGCCAAAGAACGAAATCAGAAAGAAACCCCGGCCCAAGATATACCCGTTATAAATAAACGATAGAGCCAGGGTCCATCATCATTTGTCACCATGAAGAGCTGGGAGAAGGTGTTGGATAACTTATACTACAGTCTCTATCTAGCGGCCAAAGCCCAGGGGATACAACGTGCCCAAGTCCGAGATTGGTTAAGAAAACAAGATATCGAGACCCTACATCGATCTTCCGTCGCCATTTTCTACGGAGCCGGGTTATCGTGGGTGGTATAGATGCCCAGTGGCTAGCGGATTTTGTCGATATGAGCGCCTTTGCCAAACACAACGATGGGAATCGGTATGACGTGCATCGATATCCTGTCGAAGTATGCGTGGGTGATACCCATCCGGACGAAAACGGGGGCGAATCTCATAGCGGCGTTCAAGGACATCTTCAAGACCAGGCGCAAACCCATGTATTTGCAAACCGACGAAGGCAAGGAATTCCTCAACAGACCGTTCCAACAGTTTCTGAAAGCCCAGAAGGTGTTTTTCTTCCATACGTAGAACGAGACCAAGGCTTCCGTTGTGAAAAGGTTCAACAGGACATTCAAAGGCCGCATGTATAAATATTTCACCTATAAGAATACAAGGCGGTACATGGATGTTCTTCCGAAACTTGTGAGTGGTTACAAGTCACCTATCAGCGGAGCATAGAGAGAGCCCCCATTACCGTGACCCAACGCAATGAAGCCCAAGTCTGGCGTGTCTTGTACCCCAGGCAATCGCAGCGAACGCCGAAGGAGGTGTTCAAGGTCGGGGACCCTGTACGGATCAGTAAGGTCAATTTGAGAAAAGTTACTTGCCCAACTGGAGCGATGAGCACTTCCTGATTAAACGGTGCCTACCCCGACAGCAGCGAGTCTATGAACTGGAAGATCTTTAAGGGGAACCGTTGCTAGGGACGTTTTACGAGACGGAATTACAGCCTGTCGTAAAAACAAAGCAAGACTACTACACGGTGGAGCAGATTTTGAAAACGGAACGTCGACGTGGCAAACTGTTTCATTTCGTCAAATGGCAAGGCTGGCCCAGTTCCTTTCCTGGGTCGCGGCCAACCAGGTGAAACGACTATAGAGCCAGACACCACTACCGTCATCCTTCATTCCACGTTCGACCACGGTGCTATGGACAAACAGCAGCTGCCTTTGAACACAGCGTCTCCCAAAACGCGCAAAGCGCAAGTGGGCTTTGTGGTGATATTGCTAACCCTGCTGAGTGTGTTGTACGGAGGTGTGTTTTACGACGTAGCCTATGTCAGGACGCTACTTAACCAACTTAGAACTCCAGCTGTGAGTGGCAGTCAAACCAGTCTACAAACCTTCTCTACACCAATCAACCCCGTGATCGAAACGAGCCCAGTCATCACCACCACCACACCACGTGTACAAGCCACATCGAGCTCCACATCGAGTATACAGTTAACACGTACACCAAGTACATCCACTACGTCTGAAAACCCACCGGATTTCATCAATCACATTGAACGCCCATCGACAACGGCGACCGACGTTGTACCCACCACCACGCCAGTCCACTCGTACGAAATTTACAAGACCGGGTTACCACGACAGCGGATAAACCTCCAACCATGGACCCTCGGTGGCAGCATCCCTTCACTTGCGTCATCGCAGGACCGACGGGCAAAACGCACTTCGTCAGGAAGCTCCTTCAACACGCCGACAGCATGATTACCCCACCCATTGCCCGAGTCGTGTGGTGTTACGGAGAATGGCAGGCAGCGTACGCAGCAATGCACCATATCACGTTCGTGGAAGGCCTACCCAACCTGGCCGATTTGGAACCGGACACTTTGGTGGTTCTGGATGATCTCATGGCGGAAACGGATGCGCGCGTCACCCAACTCTTTACCAAAGGCAGCCATCATCGACGGCTCAGCATCATCTACATTGTGCAGAATCTGTTCGGTAAAAACAAAGAACATCGGAACATCAGCTTAAATGCCCACTACCTGGTGGTCTTCAAAAACCCGAGAGATACCACTCAACTGCTGCACCTGGCGAGACAGATGTATCCCGGCCGCACACCGTTTGCGTTGGAAGCCTTCAAAGATGCCACAACCCCTCAGCACGGGTATATGCTCTTCGATCTCAAGCAAGCCACCCCCGAACATCTTCGACTACGGACCGGCATCTTTCCCGGAGAGGCCCACCACGTGTACATGCAAAAATAATGTAAACACACCCACAGTGGCTCCCCCAGCTGGGGTGTGTGCTTGATGATGGGGATAATAAAAGAATTAATATAACATCATGGTTGACTTTGTCTCTGAAGTGAAAGAATATTCAGGAGGTAGCCCGCAAAAGGATAAAAAGGGCAGGGTTGTGGGTTCTGGCATTAGTTGTACATGATGTCTGCGCGAGTACGGAAGCACGCCCCGACGCTCCGTGTATTGAAGACGGCCCCACCCGAGTTGGTCCGAACCACTGTACGCGGTGCGGACCCTGACCTTGTACGCTGTCTGTGCGAGATCGGGTACAACCTGTTAAAAGGCAACGTACCACTGACTCCGGCTCAGAAGACCAAGTTGGCCAAGCATAAGACAGGTCTCCGAACCCTAGTCCAGAAGCGGGTCCCTCAAACACAAAAGAAAAAGGTGTTACAGAAAGGCGGCTTTCTCGGGGCCATCTTAGCACCGTTGGCCGTTTCCGTGTTGGGTCCAGTATTGGGTGGACTCTTCGGCCGACAATGAACCACACGAAAAAAATGGTCCTCGTCGAACCACGGTTCCTTCAAAACCTCCAATCGATGAACACCCTCGATGAAGAGATGCAACAGATCTTACAAAGACCGGGGTTAAGCGACAGTGAGAAAGTGCGCTTCAACGGTACATGACGTTCATGGACCAATACAAAACCCTCTCTACCCCAGCACCACCACCACGCGACACACCGCCGACCTCAGCACCGCTCCAACAGCCGCCATTACCAGGGGTACCACCCACAGCCCCACAGTGGGTGGAAGACGAAGTGCTGAAGAGTGTACCTGCATCGCTCAAGAAACAAGCTGGCCT
>JAVTVY010039553.1:0-18808 GCA_036873755.1 Hanleya hanleyi | reverse complement strand
AAGAAACTACTTCATTAAAATCATAATCAAAGATGAGAAATGGACGATGTACCACTTTACCTTGGTAAAATGATATTTTCAGGCTGTACATTTTACAGAGACACGATTGAACAATCGTCCTGAGAACCCCAACATCTCGCCTTGCGGGGTGATCCGCCGAAACTGCAGCAGTATTGAAAGCAAACATGTAGAGCAAACAATAACGTCTGGAATAGGTGATGTGGTACAGACAATGCTCTCTGGAATAGATTATCTGGTACAGACAATAACATCCGTCTCATGTGGGATTACTGGCATATAAGTTAATCCCATGTAGGATATATAGGTCAGTGCCGTGGGATTACTGCTGCATAGGGCAGTCCAGTGTGAGATTACTGCTGGATAGACGAGTCTCGTGTGGGATTAATGCTGGATAGGACAGTCCCGTGTGGGATTACTGCTGCATACGGCAATCATGTGTGGGATTACCACTGGGGAGGCCAGTCCCGTGTGGGATTACTGCTGGATAGGCTAAACCTGTGTGGGATTACAGCGGGATAGGTTAGTCCAACGTAGAATTATGGCTGGATAGGTCAGTGCCATGTTGGATTACTGCTGCATATTGCAGTCCAGTGTCATATTACTTCTAGATAGGTCAGTCCCGTGTGAGAATACTGCTGCATGGGCCAGTCCCGTGTGGGATTACTGTTGGATAGGCTAGTCCCATGTGGGATTACTGCTGGAGAGGCCAGTCCTGTCTGGGATTACTGCTGGATAGGTCAGTCCCGTGTGGCATTACTGCTGGATAGGCCAGCGCCATTTGAGATTACTGCTGGATAGGTCTGTCCTGTGTGGGATTACTGCTGGATAGCCCAGTCCCAAATGTGATTAATGCTGGATAGATCAGTCCGATCTGGGATTACTGCTGGATAGTTGAATGCCATTTGAGATTACTGCTGGATAGGTCAGTGCCATTTGGGATTACTGCTGGGTAGGTCAGTCCCGTGTGAGGGTTACAGCGAGAGAGCTGTGACCTAGGAAAACGTGAAACATGTTCACCAAGTTTTATAATCATCCCAAGAAAGGTTCAACAAACTTTCCATGTACAGATCTACATGTGAAGTTTTGCCCAACAAAAACCTTATCAATGGAAACGTACAAAGTCCAAACTGCAATAATAAGGACAAAAATTCATATTTAATGTCATATTTCATAAATAGCACATGCACATCATCGAATCACATTGAACTTGGGTAGCAAGTGTCAAACTCATCCAATGAAAGCTGACAGCTTCAGAAAACTGTCCATGTACAGGTGTACATGCATGTACATTATTA
Source organism: Hanleya hanleyi (assembly GCA_036873755.1). Classification (NCBI taxonomy): domain Eukaryota; kingdom Metazoa; phylum Mollusca; class Polyplacophora; order Lepidopleurida; family Hanleyidae; genus Hanleya; species Hanleya hanleyi. Next base: position 17,492 of record JAVTVY010039553.1, on the reverse strand, counting down.
TTGGCAGATTACTTAGACAAAACCCCTCAAAATTTGAACAAAGATTAATATTTCATCTTCTAAATAGCACAGGTACATCCTCCAATCATAAGAAACATGCATACCAAGTTTCGTAATCATCCAATGAAAGCTGACAACTGCAACAAACTTTCTAAGTACAGATGTACATGTGCACTTTAGCTAAACGGAAAACTATCATAGGGATTTTAACATTGGAGCACCCCAGAGGTAGTACTCCCAGGTGGCATACCCATTCCATATATATATATTTTTTTATATATTTTTTTCTAATTTTTCTAGATTTTTTTTAACTTGCTAAACCAAAAACTTTATTTCCTGGCCTGGGACACCGACATCCTCTTCCACCCTCACAATATCTCCCCTTTACTCCGTAAGGCGAGATAATAGGGCAGAAATGTTACATGCACCTCGAAAATACATCATAATTACCTTGTACGACATAATATCTTCATAATCTTTAAGAAAGAGACCAATTCCCCAATTTCTGTACGTTGTTGTTGTTCTGTACTCCCGCTGCGGAAAGCGACACCCGGTGGCGAGGTTGACTGCAAATTGCTAACTCCTCAATGATTGGTACGTCCGGGAAACGGTCCCTAAATGAAATAGTCATTATTACAGTTTGTAATTCAGGAATATATCTTTTATCATGTCAATGTTATTGAACACAATATCCGTATCGAACAATATAGAAATATATTCTTGAAAACGTTGGCGCATGAAACTTCACACAGAGATTTGTCCAACCACTGCTCCTTCACAGCATAGGAGGCGAGAACTTATTTTGAACAGGTGCAGGTAAATGTTTCAGTTCATTCCTTGCAACTATGCTTTGGGCAAGTATGTCACACGTCAATTCAATAGTTGTCATTGTTTTGCTTTTTCTGTAGATTAAAGTGATCGTAAGCCCCCAAGTAAAATTTCCATTAAATGAAAGACCATTGCAAACAGTGTGGGAAAATATTTATTTAAAGTTTTGACCATTTCATTACACAGAATAAACTGCAATTAAAGCATGGTAGTCTATGGTGCTCTGTTTCAACCATATTTAGGTCCAGTGACGTCACACTGCTTTAATACATATATTTCAAACTGTGTATGCACTTTCCAATGCTTGATTCAAGCTTAAGGTCTGTATACTTTGAGTTTCAACATAGACGCACTGTTCCAATGTGCATGTTTCACCAAAATCTGGGAGACGGTGACTCATGAGTGTCAAGTCAATTTGAATCTTGCATTTAGTTTCCCCGATTTTGGAACATGCACATTGGTACAGTGAGTCTGTGTTGAAACTCAAAGTATACATACCTTAAACTTGAATCAAGCATTGGAAAGTGCATACGAAGTTTGAAATATATGTATTAAGGCAGTTGACGTCACTGGATCTAAATATAATTGCAACAGACCACCATAGAATACCATGCTTTAATTGCAGTTTACTCTGTGTAATAAAATCGTCAAAAAATTAAATAAATATTTTCCGACACTGTTCGCAATGGTCTTTCATTTGATGGAAACTTTGATGATGATCACATGAACTTTACTGGAGGGTTTACGATCACTTTAAGTAATTTTTGCCCCAAAAACAACAACATTGCGTTCCAAATGAAGTACCCATAATTCCCGGTGAAAATGTTGCTGGACAGGGTGTCATGGAAACACAGATTTTGAAAATCCACTTTCAACCTTCTCTAGATTGTAGTTTCCAATGTAGCGTGGGTATTTCACACATTCCACTTGTTTTATCCCCTCTCTATTGTTAAGATGAGTATCGTATTATAATACGTAATAGTCTGAGTTGAAGTGAAATAGTTTTGCCCGATTTTCCACCCAGAAAAGCAGAAATGTTTAAGATAAATGACGAAAAGATCACTGTTCTGGTACTCAACATGGCCGCCATTTTGAATTGTCTTATGATGCTGTGCTCTTAGTATCATGCAAATAGGATCAAAATTACCCTCAATATGATCAGCTACAAATTTACGGTGGTCCCTTTTTTGTCATTCCGAAGACAGGATAGAAAGTTTGTTAATGGCATTTGGGGCATATCAGCCCCAAAAAATGAAGCAGCAAGGGCAGATCAGATTTTGAAATATCAACAGAAAACGGAGACACCAAATGAAAAACAAGAAAGAAGCCACTGAAGAAACTGATATCCAGCGAAGAAAAGAGCAAGAAAGTAAACCAAGAATATTCAAACGAGAGTAGCTCATCAAGTCAGGGTATTGGGACGTGCAGACACGTTGCAAACGGTACCGTGAAATGCTCGATTTAATAATAAGCTAGCATTGTAAAAATGCCCTTGGCTATACCTGGTAATGATTAGTTGGATCCTATTCTCCGATATCATCGATTGGTTGGTTGGTAGGTCTCATCATCCGAGGTTACCACAATTGTTCACACAATGGCATTCCTTAGTTGATAGATGTCATCGTTCCAGGATAACGGCTGGTTGGCTTACAATTAATTTTCAGCAGTCCTGACGTTGGTTATACTTTGTGGATCATTATTGTGGTTGGACGGGTTCTGGTTAGTTGACTGAAATCAACCAGGAGCGGATCGGTGAACAACATCTATATCTTACGGTCAGAATCGGACGGGGGCTAAAGCACACATCAGATAAAATCAAACGAAAGAAATACAATGAACATGTACAATATTTCTTTTTATAACTATATAATTAACACAATTATAGCTAATTGTTAAAAAAAGGTAGGCTGCCCAAGATGTTATCGAATAGAAAATCGCCACACTAATTTGGCCCGAAATACATGTATTAACTTAACATATTAATTAAAACAAACAATTGGGTATTTTTACAAGTTAAATTTTTCTCTGAAAACAAATCTATTCTTATGTAGAAATGGTTTCATGTGGGGGGTGGGGGGAGGGGGTACAATCAATACCAAATTGTGATTTCTATATTTTTAGAATATCGAATAGAAAAGAATTGGTAATCACCGACCACTGGTCATCGGGTGCCATCATCAGTAGCTGAACCGACGCCGCCACTGATGTAGCTTAGCAGTGTAGGTGTTAGTTCTGGTCAGTTATTCAGTTATTGTTTTTAGTTGAAATGGTTTCTCATCTCAATAACATAATATTCATGAATCAGCAGTTTCATATCAAGTTCTAGAATTATCGTAGTCTAAACAACGACTGGCTGGTTCATAATTCCTTGTCCGAATACTGGCTAGTTGGTAGTTCCATATCGCTGTTTAAGGTTACCGGTTGACTGGTTCACACACCTCCATCATGTCCTTTTAATTCGAATGGTACCGATTGGTGGACAGACTTCTGTTCCTGGTTGATACCGGCCAACACAATTAATCTCCTCGCTAATTCGGGAAAAGCACGCAGACTGTACCGGTCGCAAAAGTTTACCGGTCACGAAAGGTGCAAACCGTTGAAAAAAATCCAAAGATTTCCAATAGAAGACACGGCGAGAATGATTGGTCAATGTTATTTGTACTTTTCGCAAAATAATGGCTTTCTTCCACTATATCGTTTACGGGTATTGTTGTTGTTGTTTTTGTTAGGATTATTATGATGATGATTATTATTATTGACCACTATATCGTTTACGGGTATTGTTGTTGTTATGATGATTATGATGATGATTATTATTATTGGCCACTATATCGTTTACGGGTATTGTTGTTGTTGTTGTTATGATGATTATGAGGACTATTATTGCCCACTATATCGTTTACGGGTATTGTTGCTGTTGTTGTTAACATGATTGTGATGATGATTATTATTATTGGCCACTATATCGCTTACTGTTGTTGTTGTTATGATGATTATGATGATTATTATTATTGGCCACTATATCGTTTACGGGTGTTGTTGTTGTTGTTGTTGAGCAAAAGTTACCAAACAGATGTGACGATTTTTTTATTGGATACACGTGACTGAGATATACACCATAATTCAGCTTGGAAATTACTTTGTAGGCTATTTAAAACTTTATTTTGTGCAAACTTGGGCTTGATGTTAACGGTAACACGACGAAAAGGTATTATCTCCGCGGTAATTATTTTTGGACGACTGAATATTGAACGTCGGATTTGACGACTGTAACTAAAAAGATCCGAATCCGAGCATTACGTAGTAACGATGATCTGGAAGATAGGACATTAACACTATCTGGTCTTGGCTTTTTGGAACATGCCCAGCCCTGTTGATTCAGTTTGACCCCATACCTGTAATTATTTTTTAACACCTTAGCTAGTAAGCTGAAACTTACCACAATGTAAATAAAATCCAAGATAGCAGCATGATGACACGCACTGACGTCATTTTCTAAAAAAGCATTTGTTCATAGTAGTTTTAGAATTCTGTATTGATGTAATGGTAAATTTGTGAATACTAATCTGATGTGAAATGAAATAGCTTTTTTCACTTTTCATCGTGGATTTTGTATTCATCCACGATCTTGGGGATATGCAAATAGATTAAAAATTACCCAAACACGGTGTGTCAGCTCTCGCAAGTTTGTCGTTCCGGAGATTGGGCAGAAAGATTGCAAAGGGGGAGGCGGGGGGGGGTCATAAATTCAAATTCCAGGACTGTGTTAAACTGGTTGGGAGTGAATGGCGATAAATATTTTTGTCGCCTGAACCACTGGTCCATTTGATTATGTTTACAGTAATCCCGTAGTTCCAGAACTGCCACAAATTATAATTTTGCATAAATCCCCAAGAATCACCAGGGACTGAATTATCAACCAACTTAATGTGGCCGTGCACAAACCACATACCACAAACTGGTCATATTACAGAAAGGTGGCGATTTTGTGATCACCAAATTGGGCCATTGTCGGGTTTCGAGCGCAACTCCTAATAAAAAAATAAGTAAATCCTATCCTGAATATTTAAAAAAAAATCCTAACCCTAAGCAAAATCCTAAGCTTCTGACGGCAGTCTACTTCAAACCTAAGAGACTAGGCCCTATGGTATCTATATAGCTACCATCTACCTATCCTACTAAGTACTGAGGAGAGCGATGAAACTCGACAACCCCCCCTTCGGTGAATTATGGCTGAAATTGTTAAACAAATATGGATTATCTTTCTTTCAAGGGCGTTGTGACAAGGTTGGAACCCACATTATAACAACAAAAGATAATAAGATGGAAAACCTCATAAAACAAGAAGCTTTTGAGATTGTATAAAATTGTTCTTCAAAAGGACAACCCATTTTATATGAAGTTATTTTGCAAAAGCCTAAACTTTGAAACTTTTGTGCGAGGAAAAGTGAACAAAAGCTATTTTATTTCACATCAGATTGTTATTTACTAATTTATCATGCAGTTTATGCGAAAAAACACGTATATAACGAGTTTGTTTTTAACTGACGTCACTGATTTATTTTTACATTTCGTAGTGGAGTTTGACCTAAAAATATGGTATGGCAAGAATCAGCAATCTAGCCTTAGAGACCGCGAAAATATATCGGGCCCTTTCCGGTTTAGGGACAGATTTAGTTAAATCTCATTTTTTTAATATTCTTTGCATCTGTGATATGCAATTCTATTTCACGAAAGTCGCTTAAATATTCTGTTATTTGCATCTTCATAAATTAGGACTCAACTGATTAGTGCCTCTTACTATCAGTCTTATAATTTGTTGCAATTGTAATATTTCATTAACTCAAATACATTCGCGGATGTGAGGTAATGTTTAGCGCTTATAATTCTGTAAATACGAAAAACAGGGTTCAATTTTCCAAGGATGGCAGCAGACCTATTCTGTTTTGTAAGATTTTTATTACTGATAAACATTCTGTGTGCCTGTGAATTTCCAAGTTGTTATCTAGAGTATCCCAGTCACCATTGTCAGTACACTGGTAAACTAACATACACACCCCACTCACCTCCAAAATTGCTGCTTTTTATACTACGGCCAGGCTGTCCATGGGCAGAATGACGAATCCGGACTGGACATCAGTCTAATTCGACGCTACCCGAAGAGAACTTCAAAATAGTACCTCATACGGTGAGGACACAGATGACGTGGACATCCCCAGGCGTAGATATGATGTGATGGAAGGATAACTGAAACTGATTGACTGGTCATCCTCGTTGTTGTTGTTCTCTCATCCTTCCACATCATGCCGTCAAGGCGCTATGCTAAAGCGTTAAGGCGTAACAGGGGGGTCATTTGGTTCAGGGATGGTCTGTACCCAACACATCAAGCTCAATCCTAATTTAACATGCACCCACCCAAGACATGATCGCTCTGGAGAAGCGCTTCACTTTGGTACCTCCCGCGGTCCATTTTGACCAATAATGGCCCACCTTGACCCCAAAAAGTCCACCACCATGCCCCTTTTTTACTGCGCATGCGCGGAATGACGTCAGTTTCACTTCACACCCATCCAGTAGGATGCTTCCCGACCAGAGCTTCGCGATGACTCCCCAATCGATCCGATCGGACCATTATGGGTCCACCCAGTCTCCAAAACGTCCGCCTCGATCTGCCTGCCCAGTGCACATGCGCAATGCGAACTTTTCAACAGATTTCAACTAATGGCTTCGGGACCCCTGTATCGTGTTCTACGGGGCGAGGCGAGAAAAATAAGGGGCCACACAATATACCGCAAATGTTGATGCGTGGATTTCCGAAACATTGTTCACTGCGCCAGTAATCAAATGCATTTGCAATCTCCTGGCTTCGATTGCATATACCTTTCGTCTAAACGGCTGAATTATGTGACATGTTTCGCGCATAATAATGTAACAGCTCATTACATTTTTGTTGCCTGTGGGTGAGATTAGATTTGGAGCTGTTTGTAAAAAGCGGAAAACGGATCGAGGCTTGGGAATGATGCATTTGTTCTTAGGACAGCTGGTATCAAATCCAAATATGCATGAAATGAAAAAAAAAAAAAAAAAATTATTTTCTGCAAAAGATGAGTTATCATTAGTTTTCATTGAGGACAGCAAGGCATGAGGATGTTCATAATGGAAATGGTGGAGATGAATTGAGACAAGCAGATTTTACATTTTGAATCTTGATACGAAGACCGCTGAACCATCAACATGATTTATGGCCTGATTGAATTTAAGTGTAAAATTGATTAACTAATGAGGACGGGGATACCTCTGCTCTGTTAAGCTCCATCAGTGACTGCGTTGATCAGGTGACAATTGATGGCACTCAGTGACCGGCCATCTGTGAACAGCAGTGAATACCCATTCTTTCCCGGTTAACATTTGCATTCTAATAAAGTAAAAAAGACAATTTGGTATGAAGTTTAAACCCATCTTCCCTTATGAATCAAGTTGCGTATATGGCAAACAGTTTTGAGAGATAGAATAATTCTAAAGTTAATAAATTTGATGTAAATTCAAAACCCAATTATTCCTTTCAACTATCTTTTATACTAATTATTTCAGGTCAAACGAATCTTGAAAGCTTTTTTTTGCAAACATCTTCATGAGCAACCTAGAAATTGTGAAAAACTTGATGATTTTTTTTCCGGAATGAGATTTCGAGAGAAATATAAAATGATAGATTTGTATAACCTGTACACTGCACTTTTATGTCTTCGATATTTTATCATGTGTACAATAGTTTTCTATTTTAGTTTTCCGCCATCTAATACTTGCCGTATGATAGAGATGAATGGTGTTGACGATATCAACCCGAAGCCGCAGTCTGACGACCAACTGGTACCAGTCCAACCTCAACGACATGCTGAAAATGAATTATCTGGGCCAACCAGCTGTTAACCTTGGACGATTGGGTCAAGCTACTAACCAATATGCTGCAGATGAACCTCAGATGATGATGGGATGGACCAATCAATGGTTATATTGTAGAATGGGATCTAACAACTAACCAGTTACCAGGTATAGTAAGGAAATTTTCACAAAGATAATTTATTATTAATCTTAGCATATATGTAGCTTATTAATAATCTTAACACATATGGACCCGATAACTATAAATACGGCTCAACAATACATTTTTACCAAGTTAAAACACTGCATCGTCCTCAGTGCTCATCTGTTATGTTCTGTTAAAATTTTAATGAATTACGTCCATACGTCTAGCATTAGTACTGTAAATATAATACACGACTGTTTTATCTTCCTATAATATTTCCAGGAATGGTCATGCTCTAATATTTTATACTCAAGCTTGGTAATTGAACAGTCGGTACCAGGAAATGTTGGCCGGAGTGACCATATGCTTCTAACAGTATATAGTCACACAACTACATCGAGCTATTCTGTAGATTTTCTGGATTTAATTTACGTTCGCTTTTCCCATTTTAGTGGAGCCTACAAAACCTGGATGGCAACAAGAGGAAAGAAAAACAGCTCAATGGACCCCAAGACCTCTCAGCTGTTCTGATTCAGATGCAAAAGCGGTTTAACTGAAGGGAAGTTTCTATATCGTTGTTCAGTATATACAAACGCTGCTAGACAAATGTCACTCACATGGAGTTCTGGTTCATCAGCAGATTCATGTGTGGTGTAGGTAAACATTTGTGTATATGAAATGAATCGGTATTATTCTTCAAAGGATTGCTGTAAAATATAATTCGAACATTAACGCAAAAAAAAACATTTCGAGGGGTAATAAACTGAACAACCACAGGCCATTGTAGTCACTGGTTGCATCAAATGTTTGACCAAAATGACGTTTTCATGTCTGTTTGAGTGCTGATACTTTGTTCAAATGAAGAAGTGATTGAGAACATACATACTAAAAACAGATGTTATTCATAAGTTGGTCCAATTCAGGTTTACATGATGTTACTAGGTAGCACTATTGAGAAATGGACATATAATATGAGAATATAATGATTTACGTGGTCGAAGTACTGTTTAAAATCAATATATGTTTCAGTCCCAAAGACTGATGCAAACATGTCTTTGTTTGTGAAAAACACAACTATCTACAAAAGTCAGTCATTCCCAAATTTTCAGGTCACCTGTTTCACACATTACAAGTGTTTTGGACCTAGGATGTACACTGAATGTAGATTTCGAATCAAAATTTAAAGACAAATTAAAAAATGGTCACTCGATTTACTTTCTGATGAACAAAAACTGTCATCTCTTTTTGCAATAATCTGGGTTTCAGAATTGCCACAACGTCCTTCGAAGAAGATAATCTATATATCGAATATTTTGGTCACAATGCATCATGGAGTAATTTAGTAGTATAGACAGCAGAAACTATCGGGGTTAATATGGAGTGTATGGTGTCCTCTTGAAGCTGTCGTGGTGTAGACCACGACGTGAGGGATTTCCATGTCATTTGCGACGTCATTGGTGACGTCATCAGTACGGTGGTTGGGAAATTTTGATTAGTCTGACGAGGTGGTGGTGGTGGTAGCACTATTGAGAAATAGTTCCATATAACTATGTCGGCATAACTGGTGATGGTGGTGTGTGGCGGTGGTGTTTCCTGGTGGTAGTATTGTAGTGTGGTGGTGGTAGTAGTGGTGTGTGGTGGTGGTTGTGTCTGTACATATAGGGATTAACTCGTGTCCCTCATCAGTCCATATGTATTGGTCAACTAATCAAAATGTCGCTACCACTCGTACTGATGACGTCACCAATGACGTCGCAAATGACCTGTAAATCCCTCACGTCGTGGTCTACACCACGAGAGCTTCAAGATGACACCCTATACTCCACATTAACCCTGATATTTTCTGCTTTCTGTACTACTGAACTGGATTACTTCCCTTGACTTTTATTTAAACGGAATTGAGACACTACACTATTTCAACAACAACATTCTCATTCCTATGACTCCGTGTGACCAGTAAAATGGTGCGTGCCAGGAACGGGATTCGAACCCACGCCCGCATGTGTAGACGAGGATACCTATACCCCGGGGCAGACTATTTCATAGATCATGAGACCGGTGCCACAGACCACTCGGCCATCCGGATCAAGGCTGGATATCGTGGTCATAATGATGCATCTATAGTGCTGTATTTGTACAATGGTTTTACAACATGGGGGAGAATAACGAGAAAGATGCTTTTCGTTAGTGGGATTCGAACCCACGTCCCACATATGTGGACCAGCACTTAAGACTGGCGCCTTAAACCACTCAGCGATCATGACCAACGTTGATTATGTTGAACATAATCAGTCATATTTAGTGCTATATTTTGTTACATGCTTTTACGTGCCGCGTTGTGCGCGCCGTGAATGCCCTTACGGCTGCAATGATTGGTTACTTCCTCAACTCGTCGATTGACTGGTCTATGCGCGTTAGGGCGTTAAGATAGGGAGTTAAGTCGTTAAGATATGGCGTTAAGACGTTGAGACGGGCGTTAATGCGTTGAGACGGGCGTTAAGGCGTACCGATAGGGCGTTGACGGGCGTCACTGCATTTCGATGAATTAATGACAATTCCATGGAATATCTAGGAAATCAGAGCTTCCGAGCTATTTCACCAGGGCGTTGAAGCGTAAAGCAATAACAGAATTGCCACAACGTCCTCCGAAGAAAGATAATCTATATATCTAATATTTTTGGTCACAATACATCATGGGGTCATTGTTGAGTTTAGTGCACTCACCAGTACCCAATAGGGGAACAGATAGAGATAAGGTATAGATGTGAGGTGACATTAGGGGTGAGCTTTATAGTTAGCATTAGTGCCTAGATTTTGAATTCGACTGCCATCAGAAGGATTAGGCTTAGGGTTTTTGCTTGCCTACAATACCTCTTGATGACTGCATGGTAGTGGTAGGAAAGGTCTCCTTTGGTTACCTATCAGAAAACAGTGTACATCACCAAATGGTCACCAATCAGTTACCATACATTTCAGTTATGGTATAGCCTATTGATTACAAATCATTAACTGGCCAGTAGCCTTCAAGTCGGAACTGTACAGTGCTGCAAATTCGGGATCATGGTTGCTTCCAATCGGTTAAAATCAGTTAATGTCATTTACTGCCACGTGGTAACTGATTGATAACTACACAGTACTGGTCAGCCAGGATTTCACGGTACCAAGCTTAACATTTCCGTGCAGTATCAATTGGTTACCTAGAGGTTACCAACATGGAAATGAATGGTTCATGAGGGGTACAGAACTGAGTGGTGAAAGCTTGTCTGTGTATCAGCCCGAAGAGGTAATGTGAAGCAATCCAAGACAATCTTTGCTTTGTGATCACCACTCATAATTGATGTCTTTCATCTTTGAAACCTCTTTTGTTGGTTTCCGCCTTTTAATTAAAAATTGTATGGTATAGATTTTTTGACTTACACAGAGATTTCGATCTCGCCTTATTTATCTTCGGGTTGTAGTCCCCACAGGATTGCCATCGGGGAAAGCTAATGGTCTACTTGCTTATCATAATACTAAAACCTCTCCAATGAACATTGGACATATGGCATACTTGTGACACTATGGAATGGATTGTGAAAAAAAAGATGTACAGCTCAATACATCGTGCTACATAAGATATAAGCCATGTTATGGTACATCACCATATGGGTCGTTGTCGAGTTGTTGTTGTCGATTGCTGACTTGAAGAACAGTGCTTGAGGGAATAGACACCTAAGGATGGAGTTTAGGATTATGGTTATTTATAGCGGAAGGATTAGTTTTAGAGTTACTTCCAATCATGTCAGCTGACGGGAGAGGATGGTGGTAGATGTTAGATGATAGGAATTGGGATTAGCTCAGGGAGTAGCTAAGGGATTAGCACTTGGGATTCAGTGTTAGCAGTTTGCCTCTATGACTGACAACGACACCATGGCCATATCAGTACCACTTTGTCACACTGACCTGTACCATTCTGAGAAAGTGACCTGTACTATTTTGCGACATATCCTTTTGGCAACCTGTATCATTTTACGACCTATCCCCCTTGGCAACCTGTACCATTTTTCAAAAGTACCAAATACCAATATACTTGTGCATTGTACATTCTAAACTTTATAACTATGCAGATGACAACTCTTTTTCTGTAATTGCTGATAATTTGGAAGAAGTTAAGAAACTGTTAGAGATTGACTGTAAAACGATACTGCAATGGCTCAGACTAAACTATTTTCAAGCCAACCCCGATAAATTTCAATGCATGTTACTAACAAATAGAAACCAAGCACATTCTGGCAATAAAATGAGAATTGGTAATGAATGGTTAGAGTGCCAGAAAAATGTTAGACTGTTTGCATTAACATAGATGACAAATTGAGCTTCAGTATACATATCTCTAATCTATGTAAAAATGCTAGTCGTCAGCTAAATGTTTTGTACAGGCTGTCCCCGTATTTAGACAAAGAGTCTAGACTCTGTATTTATAAAACTTTTATCCTGTCTCATTTTAATTAGTCAAATTGTCTCGCATTTTTGTGGGAAAATCAATGCGAAGAAACTGGATGAGATTAATTTTAGAGCTCTTAAATTTGTACACCAGGATTTTAACGCTTCTTACGAGAATCTTTTATCTAGGACTGGTATGTCAAACCTAGAAGTCAATAGACTAAAGTGCTCAGCACGAGAAGTTTTTAAAGCTGTTAGTGGCTCAGCACCTGTCTATATAACCGACTTATTTAATTTTAGAAATAATTTTAAAAACCTTCAGGGTGACATTATTCTTACTTTGCCTGATGCCAAGAAGGTCCGCACTGGCCCCAAATCTTTTAAATACTATGGTGCACATGTCTGGAACTCACTTCCCAACGATGTTAGAACTTCTAATGATTTTGACTTTTAAAAAGTTGCTAATTGACTGGAGTGGCCCATCCTGTACTTGTAACCTAAGTCACAGTAACTAGTAATTTTATATGTAGATTTAAATAATACACCTTTATTTGCAGCACATTAGTTACATCTTATACTAATAATCTTTATTATTATGCTGCTGAATAGCATGTCAGATCTATTTTTTATAGCATGTCAGATCTGTTTTTATCTTTTTATGTTCTTATTTATCTCGTTATCCTAGTCGGTAAAACTAGCCTTTGAGCTAATGTTTGCATTTAGAAACACTGACTTTAAATAAAACTTGAAAAATGAAATGATATGAATATACTATATCTAATACACTGAAATATTTATTGTAATCGTTTGTCTATCTGATAAGTTTGATCACTAATTCCAGTCTGATCTGAAAAGATTGGAATTAGAGACAAGAGTATATTGGATATCCACTATACTTAATTAGAATCGTATTGTACAAGCTTATGTTAATCTATGTATGTTCACATCAATGGGCGGATGGCATGTTCAGTCCCAGGTGGAGCGATGATGTGACCAGTAATACGTGTTTGACACGAGGTTTCAGTTCCTAAACCATGATGTGTGTATATTTGTACCATAATTTTTTTTACAAATCCATGGTGACGTATAGGTTAAATGCACGGAAAATAAAATAGAAATCACATAATTGTTCACCCATGCTTTCCCAGAGTTTTTCCTTTTAATAGAAAGGTTTTATTTCTGGTTTTTAATGCAGGGTTAAATCAGTTTTTATACAATTCTTTAATAATAGTCAACGATATTAATTCATGAACATTGTATTATGGTATTTATAATATCAAATTTTTGTATGACCAATAAAACTATTGTAATTATTATTGAACTTTTAGTTTTGTATTACAATTATTAGGTCGACCATTGTCTTGACCCAATGGAGAAACGCGTTACCTTCACTGACTAGCAATCTGCTTCTGGCGCTAATCAATTTGTCATTAACATTATAAAGGGGAAATATTTATAACTGAAGGCCATACTTTTTAATTAGACGTATACATTGGAACTTGTCAAAACTTAGAAGTTAGCTCCGCATAGTTTATTTAATATAGTATATACTAATTTGAACTCTAACAAATAACCAAATTTACTCTGTGATACTCTTAATATATCACGCTTGAAAAATCTCCCCAGGGCGTCGTCATAATGTATTGGTGTTCACTCAAATGTCAATAACGCCAAAGACGGTCACATGGGTGTGTAGGTTTGAACCTTTGGCGATTTTACTGGACATCAGATATAAGCAACACCTGCACTAACTGCCTGTTATTTTTTTACGGCCTTAGTGAAAATTGTCCGCTTGAACACCAAAACATTATGATTGAACCCCGGTACATGAAATCAGTTTTAAGGAATATTAAATGAAGCGATTATCAGCATCACAGTTCAGATTGTTTATTTAATGTAAGCCCCAAGATGGATGACTAATTAAAGTGTACAAATTTTAGTGCATGAAAGCAGCATAATATCGTCCTGTTATTTAAAGGAAGGACCCAGTTTGACACCCTCTTTGAAATATACGGGCACAAGTTATTAAATATCTCGTTCTCTGTATTTGATCTCCGCTCACGTTCACATCAATGGGCAGATGGCACGGCCAGTCCCAAGTGGAGAGTTGACATTTTCACGAGGGTTCTTCTAAAATCATACGTGCCTATATGTATTTTTACCCCTCAGCCCGATTGGGCTGGGGGTATTGTTATCTCCCCCATCTGTCCGCAAGTCTGTCCGTCCTCTTTTCAGAAGGACTCGTGTCTTGAGAACTATTGGAGGCAGTCCGCCGAGACTTCTGTCCAATAAAATCATATAGCATGTAACCTGTAAATGTGCCTTTTGTACGTTTCATTGGTCCGACCCGCGTCCGTTTGTCTGTACCGTCCACTTGTTTGTCCATCTTTATCATGCTTCAATTCCAACATTATCTATTATGGAACTTTTGTGGTAAGTTTATAAAATCCAGGGGTGGTCAAATCATCTACATAATAATTTCCCTGTATTCAGAAAGGTTTTCATTTCATTCTACTTCCAAACTGTTCATGGAATGTTCCACGCGTTTTCCCTGATCTACAAAAATTCACATATTACATACATCTAAATTGTGTTCTTGCAGGGGAGATAACCACATAGAGGATTGAGCTGTAATGTGCCGAAAATGAAGTACAAGTTTAAATCTACGTTTAAATCTCTACAGCCTTTTCTTCTCGTGAATTACCATTTACCAATTACTCAGTTGGCATTAATTTTGCTGAACCTATAAATGAAATTGCCATGCCTTGGGAACACTTATAAATAGTAGTTTGGTATCATTCGTGGTACTAATTTCTTCATTAAGGATCAGCAGTGAATCTTGTAGATCTAAGTTTATAATATACAAAGGCTTTCTTTCTGAATGATACACTGAATAAATCCGATGTTTACTTGCTGTATCTTCTGAATAAATGTATGAAACCACTTTAATATTTTTTAGATGTACATGAAATGAATCTATCCAACTTGATAATGAAAGTAATTTCTATTACAACAATAAATTGTACCACAACTACAACTAAAGGTGTCCTGCCCCCCCCCCCCCAGCCACCCCATAAATGAACGCTACTCAAAGAAAATGATGACCAATATGAGAACAGTACAGCATTCATTTTTGGATTTGCACAAAAGCCCCAGCGAACAGAAAAAACACGGACAGAAGCTGTAATGGGAGTACAGAAAGATAATGACTACCCAGTCAACGATCTGATTGGCTGAAACATTAGACTACACGACGAGAGTTAATTGGAATAATCTGCAGGTTTTTTTAGGTGTTTTGTGCCGAACTTTCAACAAAGAATATAATTTTTACATGCATTTCTCAGACTCTTGAGACTGACATCCCACCCACTTAAGAGACACGAAGGTAACACAAAATCCTCCATTTTGAACTCGAGCGAGATTGATGGTTTTCGGTTTACCTGAGATTTGAAACAGTATATTTAAAAGACAATGAACTCCTATGAAGGACAAGGCTATCGGCTAGCGTATATCATATTTGATGTCTACGTGTAATTTCCCTGAACCACTACTCCTCTGTGGGCTGTTAGGAGCTTTACGTGTTGAATATTTCCTTGATATTAAAAGAACAGCCAAATCCAAAGCGCGTCGATGTAGACCGATGTCTTACAATAAATGTGTTGTTTTTATTGACCTGGCAATTCTTAAAGGAAGATGACAGGACCGGACACATATATTTATAAATCTCTATTCCACGGGGAATGTACTCGGTCGCACACGAATGCTGACGGGTAGTTGCAGCAAACTTTGGCTTCAGTGGATAAAACTGAACATGTC
The DNA here is from genome assembly GCA_036873755.1 of Hanleya hanleyi. NCBI lineage: Eukaryota > Metazoa > Mollusca > Polyplacophora > Lepidopleurida > Hanleyidae > Hanleya > Hanleya hanleyi. Next base: position 1,402 of record JAVTVY010039553.1, on the reverse strand, counting down.
GGGGTATCGAACCCGAGGCCTTTCACATGCAAACCGAACGCTCTACCACTGAGCTACATCCCCAAATGTTTCAAACGAAATAGAGTAGAACTGTCTGTTAAGCCAGTCGTTTTATTTCAGTCGGTGATTTGATTCATGTATTGTATATTGTATATGTGATTGGGAGAGTCTCAGTCATAATTGATGATGGTTCCTAAAGGGCGATGCCAAGAATATCACCAGTGAGTGGCCTTATTGTTTGCGACCCTGTTTTATTTCGTATTTACGAAAATGTCCGTATATATATTTGAATATAATAACTTCAATCTGTATCATTCACTTTCAATTCGAAATGCAATTAAGCCGTAAATAGAAAGATATGGAGGAAAATTATAGTGCATTCCGATTTCTTCTGTTATACTCAGAAGTCGGGCAATTGCCTTTCAGTCTGCGGCATGGAACCGCAATATTTTCAGAAAATTCGTGTGATTCCCAAAGTGGCTCAGAAAATCAACAAAACCCAAATAATAAATTGGTAATGTATGTTTAAATAGTGCAAACACAGCTGCCATGGTCTATTATCGCTTCAGTTCTTCTTCCAATATCAACCGGGGGTTGTTTCTGAACATTTATTATGAAGAGCTACTGACTACCCAGTCAACGATCTGATTGGCTGAAATATAGTCCGGCAGCCAGATAGTCCGGCAGATATGTAACAAGAAATGGGTCGGTTGTGCACTTTGTGATAAAAGCATAAAACTTTGCATAGTGACAGATAAACACATATTATTTATTTTTAAAGGGGGAGTCCGGGTTGAAAATTCGTGGTTCGCCGCCATCTTGGATTTCAAAATGGCCGCCATTAGAAACCATCAAATTCGCAAATCGGCACTTTTAAGACACATAGAAGATTAATTTAAACGGTTAAATCAGCGATACGGATTTGATATTTTTGGAACATCATGATGTCTTGCCGGCATCATTGAAAACTGTTGACCGCTTCACTCTTGCGGGAAACAAGCCTATGTTTATGTATACTATGATTGTCTTTTTGAATTTAGTGCTAATGCTGTTATATGGAATATTGAATAGGACTTTGGATTATGGACGCGGATATTCTCTAATAGGCGACGGCTGAATTATAAATGACGGACTAGACGCTTGTAATCCCCACATTTGCGTACCCAAGGAAGTTGATCAACACACTTTTGCTGCACCAGAACGGATGGATTTTGAGATGGCGGCAATTTTGTCAAGATGGCTGTCGAGAATTGCTTATTTCGACGGTTATATGACTTGGGTGAATCGATAGACAACAATCTACTTTTGGGTGACTTAAAAGGGTTTTTGGCATCAGTGGACACTCATTCACGTAGTTGATACCTGCAATATATCAAATTAGTCATATTTGAGAGAAATTCCA
>JAVTVY010039552.1:0-18430 GCA_036873755.1 Hanleya hanleyi | reverse complement strand
CGCCGGCTCTTGGTAGCGTCCCACCCGTGGGTAGAGCACAGTATGGTATACGTAGATGGCATTGTCCAGGTGAATCAGGTGTCCGTTCAATTCTCCGCTCAACACCCGTTTAAACTTAGTCCAGCCATCACGCTCTAGTGTCACCCTATCCGATAGATTTTCAGCGTGCTCAAAGCAAATATTTCCACAATCTTCGATCAGGGTCACTTTAGCTTCATACACGTATAACTTCACATTGGGTGTAAGCGTCAGGATGGCTTGTAGTGATGACATGCTTCCTTTCAATGTCGAACGCCGAATGATATCCACTCGGTCTTAGCCCTCGTATTTATAGGGTCAGGTACTATACTGTCAGCCTCCGTGCATTCTCTAGTATGTTGTCCATCATCAGAAATTTTTTTTCATCAGGTTCACTCAGCGCGTCTTCCCTAGCACGAGCGCACGCTAATTGGTCGGGTGATCGGTGGTCCGGGGTAAATAACTGGTCGACAATAGGGACTATTTTCTCCAAGGCTGACCACACAGAGGAAGTTAGGCTGATACTTCGCGTAGGCTCTGGGTACCGACCCAGACGTATGCGGTCGGGAGGTACGGAATAGACGTAGATGCCATTGTCCAGGTGAATCACGTCTCCGTCCAACTCGCCGCTCAATACGCGTTTAAACTTAGTCCACCCATCACGCTGTAGTGTCACCGGATTCGATAGCATGTAAGCGGGCGTCCAGTAAATCGCTTGATCGTCTTTCACCAGCGTCACTTCATCTTGATAAATGTATAACCTCACACTGGGTGTAATAGGCAGTATAGCGCGTAGTGCCATGCTTGCTGTAAATGTCGAGCGGAGAATGATACACACTCTTGTCTCATCCCCCTGTATTTATAGGGTCAGGCCCTATTCTGTGAGAGGCGGCTGGGGTGAAGAGAGAACTTGATCCACCACGGGAATTACTTGTTGTAAACCCGTCCATAAATCGGGATCCAGCGTAAATCCCCCACGCTTCAAACAGAGAAGACGGGCAAAATAAGGTCCCCGAAAAATGTAGACGTCCTGACACAGGTGAATACTATCGCCATCGAGATCGCCGCGTAATACACGTTTCAAGGTAGTCCAGCCTTCTGGGGTTAAAGAGACACGGGCCGGTTCCGAGGCGCACCAACACCGGCTATCGTCATCAACCAATTCCACGCGTTCACGGTATATTAATAAGGTACAATCTGGGGTGAGCGTGCGGGAGGCTACAGATTTTTCTTCTGGATACAGCAGCTCATGGACTTCCGTAATAATTGCTTTCAACGCTTGCCATAGGGGCGGTCGCAGTAAAATAGCAGCCCCTCCACACTGCTCAAGCCGGGGGAAAAAAGAATTCTCTCTTCCACTCCGTAAGTAGACACCGAGTCCTACATGCATAAAATCTATTTCAGGCTGTTTTCCTTGTAACAAGCTTGTGAATAGCGCCCAGCCTGGTAGGGTTAAGCACAATTTCACTTCTTTCGGGTGCTCTTTGATAAGCTGCAATTCTTCATCATATACCAGGAGAATAACATCTGACGTCAATTGAAAAAAAGCGAGTTCTTTGCCCGGTGCTGCCATAATGATAAATGACAAAAAAATACCGCACCAAGCAAAATATATATAGACCGATTCTGGCTAATTGGAATAAAAAAATGTAAATAAAAAAATACCCTGGGGAAAATATTTAAATTAACAATGCAATTATTTTTGTACCCGGGCCCCGAGTGTATAAATTAATAGTCTTGACTAATAATAGGAAAAAATATTATCATGGCTAGCATCGTATATCAAGTCCTGAAAATTACCCAAACAATGCCTACTGCTGTAAAATAGCCAAACCCGGAGAAAATACAGGGGCAAAAATGGCAGTACTCTTACGTGCCAAACGCAATAAGGGGGCAATACTCTGCAGGTCCCAAATGCATTTTGAACGAAACAACATTCAGGAAAAATGGGGACGCAATTGAAAGGTACCCGAAAATTTGAATGGAAACAGCGCGCGCTGTGTTTGTTACGGTGAAATCAAGGGTCTGTTTTTTATCATTTTCTACCGTTCCCTTTGGATAATCGCGCTGAAATTTTCAACGAACTAGTAGAAGGATATAAGTGATTATCTTCATATATTTTTAGACAGGAAAATCATTTTATTTTCAATGGAGCGGGTTTTGCCTACTATAGTACTTTCCCATTAGGCCTGTAAATTTCGCTAAAAATCATTAAAATAACGGGCTAGTTTAGTGCTAGACGGCTAAAATTTTTAATACTAGACCCTCAATTATCTCAGTTTAATTGGAACTAAAATTTTCTACGGGCCCTGACAGTTATTGTACAATAACAACCGTTTATAAATTCAAAAGAAACACACGGCGAAGTTTATCGAATTTTCTATCCTCCGCATTTTCGACCGCTGTCGCCGACGTCCGCGCGATGTGCATATATACTGCCACCTCCGGGAAACGGACTATTCGAAAAAAATTTCACTATCAAAATGACAACCAACGTTCCTGTGCGACTGAGTAGGCGGCGAAGACGGGCCATGATGGCGGAGATAAAATTATTTTGGGCTAACGAACTAACCGGCTGGGTCGAGATGTTGGAGGGAGGTGTGCAGGCGAGGCGTGTATCGACGGCCAACAACGTCCGGAGATTACTGAATGCGGTTGGGGACATCCATGTGAATGATGAGAGATGGTTTGTCCTATTACAAAGAGTGATGGCGGAAGATAGGCACGCCATCCCTGTGCCTCCTGGGGCAGTACAAAGAGTACTGCCCACGCCAAGAGCTCCCCAATCACCACCACCAGCGACGCCCTTCCCTCTGGAGGATCTTCCAGCCCCCGTCATTCGGGATGTCCTGCCACCCACAACCATACCCCGGGCTACCTTGGTAGATGATAGGTGGGTTACTACGACCATACCCCCGGCGACCTTTCTAGACCATCTCCCGATTTTTGTGTCGGACAGCGAGGACGATGTGGAATATATCAACACCATCCATCCACCCTCTGGGGAATAATTCCACCACCAGGCAGATGATATTACGGGGAAAGTAGACAGGAAAACTTCCCTGCTGAAGAAAAACAGCATAACAAATTGATTCCAAACGTCCTTTTCAGGATTAGCGAAGTAATAAAAAACAAAAAACAAAAAAAAAATACTTTCGAAAGAGGATAATTCTGATAACTGGCACATCAATTTCAAAAGCATACAGCCCTGACCCGTTTATATTTTTTTTTAAACTGCATTCACCCAAATAAACAATCCCTGGCCGATATCAACCAGTCCTTGTGAGGACTAATCTCTCTATATATACACAGAATTTTTTCTCTCGCCCCATTAATTAATATTACACAGTGCGAATGATAATGGATTAAAATTTTATTTTTTGAACCCAGGCATGTTACTAATTTTATTTTGATAAAAATTATAACAGCCCGAAAGAGAACGGGGGGCTGCCAATTTATTTGAACGAGGACAGGGGATATATGTGGTGCGTGATTCTCGTGTTAAATTTTTTTGTGCGTAGTTTAGAAGTCACCCTTTCGGAAAAGATGGGTGGTTATGAAAATAACCGTTGGAATATGTAATAATAATTACATCGTTGAGAGGGTCTGCTGTCTTCTTTCATCACAAACGGGACATGTCAAAGGTATCAATTGACACACTAGGGGCGTGTTGGTTCGGGGACACGTGGGTATTTGTACCCGTTGATGGATGCATCTTTCACACAATGCCTGATGACCGCAAGGAGAGATCGCGAATTTTGCAAACGGGTTACTACATTCCACACAATGCAAATATAAGTCGCTTTGGCGTTCCGTGTTACAGCCCAATGTTGATGTGTGTATGGTCCAAACATAATGCATTTCGTCTTGTAGTTTTTTTTGGCTTATTTTTCTGTCTCTTATCCTCTTGGTCCTTGCATCTTTTCTGTTTTTCCGCTGTTGGTCCCTCTCTGTATTCATTCTGTCATCTTTTCTGTTTTTTCGTGTGTCTGTGCTCTTGCTTGTTAACTGTTTTATCTCTGTGTTTCTCTCTTCTTCGCTGTTCTTGTCATCTGGGCCTTGTTCTTCTGTATCATCGGTTCCATCTTGTGCCTGTTCTTTGTCTTTAACTTGTGGTTTCAAGTTTCTTTCTTCGCTGTTCTTGTCATCTTGGCCTTCTTCTTCTGTATCATCGGTTCCATCTTGTGCCTGTTCTTTGTCTTTAACTTGTGGTGTCAACATATTTTCTAATATGCAGTCTATATTGTGAAAACATGGATAGACGTCTGGAGTAACATCCGGTGTAGCTGCAAGGGCGAAGAAATTATCCAGCTGCGATGTTTCTGGAGGATTTTCACAATGGGCTGTAGTTGACGCAGGATAGTTCCGGGATTGAGATGGTGGTGCAGGAAATAACTGTTTCATTATATCATCTAGCCAGGGTTGATCGTCTATCAAATTAATGACACCGCCGAGAAGTTCTTCTTCATTTTCATCATGATTTGTAAACAAGTCTGGTGTGTCAATATCGAGGATTTCAGCCAGGGGTGGTTCCATGACTGGGCACTCACATTAATTGTGAATAATTGAAAAAAAAAGACTGTACTATTTATAGGGTAAAAACGCGGACGTCAGCGAGTGCACTCTAGCTGTGTCGTCTGCTACGCTCAACAAAAATATATTTGTGTTTCTTTGGCAATTTTAAACGACTATGATTTTACAATAACTATAAGTGCACCTATATATTTTATTTCCAATTAAACTCAAGCAATTGATAGTCTAGTATTAACAAATTTTAACAGCCTAACGCTAAAGTATGTCAGTATTTTATTAATTTTTAGCCATTTTAAACCCCATAAAGTTAGTGTACGGTAGTATAAAACACCAGGTACATTGGAAATAAAATTGATTTTCTTGGCTAAACAAATACGTGTAAACTATGGATTACCGTCTTATAATAATTCCCTGAAAATTGAAACGGATTTATCGAAAAAAATAGGAAATTTTTATGCTTAAGTAACACAGCACTAAAACAGTAGGCAAGCCTAATCTTGCACTGACTGACACTGGCCGCCATGTTGTACTCACCTCACACCACACGACACAAAAACTGGCCGCCATCTTGTACCCACACTACACGACATAAAAACTGGCCACCATCTTGTACCCGCCTGCCACCACACGACACAAAAAATGACCGCCATCTTGTACCCGACTAAACTATAAATAACGTGTCTATTTGACATTTATTCACAAAGACAATCATGAATTCACGAAGACGACCCCTTTTTACACACCATCCGCCTAGAGATCCGAGAAATGCTGCTACAGAACATAGAGAGCTAGTTAGCATTGAAGACACTGATGGAATGACGATAACGACAAGTTTTCAGCAGGTGATTGGAGACGAAGCCACGATAATACGCAGTACAGAAGACCTGGTACAACTCCGGCGAGCTGTAATTGCAGAACAAGATGGCCGATTGCAACGACTAAGTCAAGACCAAAACCAAGAAATAGACAGAATGATGGCCATAGAAGAGGACGAAGAAGACAATGATGATATTACGGACGGCGAAGACACCCAGCTTCCATGGTTAACTAGTAGACCGCCAACAACAACAACGCCAATTATAACGACGACCCCACCGCCTGGCGAAACTCCATTGACTTCGGGAAAACCACCACCACCATGCTCTTGGGGCGAAGCCGAGGTAACCCGCCTCAACGAAGTGATTAAGGAGATGAAAGAAGCCATGCATGGAATGGAGATGTAGTGTCTGTACAGATGAGGAAAGTAAATACGCGGTTTTACCCTGTGGTCATTTATGCATATGTCAGGATTGCTGGGTGACGCTGACGTGTGTTGGCGATACGTGTCATTGCGTTGAGGCTGGAGAAAACCATCTCAAAGTGAAGTGTCCAATCTGCAGAAAACACGTGGGTGGCATCAAAAGAATATACCGTGCATAAGTGACGTATCACACTATCAAAGGCCCTTTTCAGGGCCAACCCTACCTTTCCGAAAGAGAACTTCTATCAACAAAGCACAAAAATTAACACCAGACTCCATCATCCTTTTTCCCCCAAAAAATTTTTGTTCAACAAATTGTTTTTCAAAAAAAAATCTTCACACACAAGGTCAATTTTTTTTTATTTTTGAGGTAGTGGGTCGAGTGAGGTATCAAATTGAAGCTGACGTGAAATGCTTCACATTGATACCTCACTCGACCCCATTGGACCACTAGGGGCTCCCCTAACTCCAAAAAGGTTATTTTGACGATCGATATCAACACCTTGTGTATGAAGATTTTTTTATATTGGAGGTAGTGGGTCGAGTGAGGTATCAAATTGAAGCTGACGTGAAATGCTTCACATTGATACCTCACTCGACCCCATTGGACCACTAGGGGGCGCCCTAACTCCAAAAAAGGCTATTTTGAAGATTGATATTGATATCAATATCAAAAAAAACCTTTTTGGGGTTAGAGGCGCCCCTAATGGTCCAATCGGGTCGAGTGAGGTATCAATGTGAAGCATTTCACGTCAGCTTCAATTTAATACCTCACTCGACCCACTACCTCTAAAAAAAAATCTTCACCTTGATATCAATATCAAAAAAAACCTTTTTGGGGTTAGAGGCGTCCCTAATGGTCCAATCGGGTCGAGTGAGGTATCAAATTGAAGGTGACGTGAAGGAGCATCTGATAGACTGGGTGTGGGCTTGAATTAGGGTGATTCTGCGCATGCGCGAAGGCCGAAGGCTATGAAAATAGCCTTTTTTGGAGCTAGGAGAGCCCCTAGTGGCCTGATGGAGCCGAGTGAGGTATCAATGTGAAGCATTCATGAAGGGGCATCTGATGGACTGGTGTGGGTTGAACTATCGGCATTCTGCGCATGCGCGAGAATGGAAATAGACGTTTTTGGAGCTATTTTACTATTAAAAAAGGAAAAAAAGAATGAACACTAAGCATTTTTTAATTTTCTACTATTTTTTATTAACACAGAATGAACGTATTCACAAGGGTATTGAATTTAATACAATTATATCTGAGTATTGAATTTTTAATACAATTAACAGTAAAAAAACTCTGTGCATTTTAAATACAATTATACGATCTCCAGATCAATAAATGTGTATGGTAAAATGTTTTTTCAACACTTGTTCTGTTCAATAGTTCTCCAACAAGACTGTTCATCATCATCTTTCAGGCCCTGGTGCACATAGATGTACGTTATAATCTCTTCACGTGGGATTTTGGAAGGGCAACCCGCTACCACGCCCAAGGCAATTTGCGTCTCGGTCACGGCCTCCAGTGCTTCAGTGATCAGTGCGTTTGAAGGTACACTAGTGTTCTGTGGAATTTGAGGTCTGATCAGATCCAGGACTGTGTCGATGTACTTCTGAGAAATATAGTGAGACACCTGGTAGGTCAAAGCTTGACGAATTGTACTGGCAAGACTCTGCAACTTCCGCCAGGCCGTTAATTTGAAAGTGACACCCTGAGGACAAGCAACAAGCTCCTGCGTATCTAACCGTATTCTCCATTTTCGAATATGCACCAAGAGCTGGTCGTTGAAATAGGCACAACTCACAAAGAGGTCCTCACCCACTTGAAATTTCGCTTCGTCATTCCCCTGGTCGCGAATAACCGCATCGATGGCGTAATCAAGGGTCTCCAGTTTTTGCCAGGTGTCTAAGTTCATGGCAATATGCTTACCGGGTCTGTCGTTAAAACCCGCTGCATTAAAATGCACTTCTGCGTCTTTCACACTCACAGTTAAATAGGGTGAGAGCTCCCAAATGTCGGTGTGAGCTGCCTCGTAAGCCTCTTGGATCAGGTTGTTGATCTCCTGGACAGACATAGGAAGTTCTACCTTTTGTTTCACTTGCTGGGGTACTACTGCCTCCTCAACCACAGGTATTTCTAACGGTGTTAGTCGAGGGCGTTTGGGTCGTCCAGCACGTTTAGCAGGTGTAGTACTCTCTGGGCTAGTGTACGTACGTTTGCTAGCTGTACGCTCTTCGGGGGTATCCATTCGAATCACTAAGATATCATCATCTTCATCTTGTTTAACGTCGTCGGCTTCAAGTAGCTCTGCTAGTTCTTCATTTTCCGTCTTCTTCAGCGCCTCCACGAAGGCTAGAAATGCATAAGGACCACGGCGTAGTAGACCATCGATGAGAGCTCTGTTTTGTCCTGAAGGGGTCTTCTGCGCCATAATATCTTCGACACCCTGTTTCAGGAGTATGTTATCGACCATAAGCACATCACATAATGCACCCACATGCTGCATCTCATCAATGAGGCGAACACGGTTGTTTCGAAGCATAACTAGCTGGGCTGACTCCATGACTAGGGGCTCAGGCTGATGAGCAACTGCTACGGTGTAAAAGTATGGTGAATTTGCACCGGTAAAAGTGAAAAAAGTAAATGGTTCTCCACAGCTCATACAAGTAAGCAAGCAGGCTGGATGGCTGGCTGGCTGACTGGATGGCTGGCTAGAGGTGAAGCAGACTAGAGGTGAAACAGGCAGGCAGGCAGGCTGGTCAGGTCAGGTAAGTCAGAGTGCTCCACAAAGTAGTGCAATGAATACACCCCTACCCTAAAAATCGACTCATTTTATACGTTTTTTCTATCCACCTCCCACCACACAAAGACACAAAAACGGGCCGCCATCTTGTACCCACCTCCCACCACACACGACACAAAAACAGGCCGCCATCTTGTACCCACCTCCCACCACACACGACACAAAAACCGGCCGCCATCTTGTACCCACCTCCCACCACACGACACAAAAACGGACCGCCATCTTGTACCCACCTCCCACCACACACGACACAAAGACACAAAAACGGGCCGCCATCTTGTACCCACCTCCCACCACACACACACACATCACATCACGACACAAAAACTGGCCGCCATCTTGTACCCACCTACCACCACACACGACACAAAAACCGGCCGCCATCTTGTAACCAACACACACATCACATCACGACACAAAAACTGGCCGCCATCTTGTACCCACCTCCCACCACACACACACACACATCACATCACGACACAAAAACTGGCCGCCATCTTGTACCCACCTCCCACCACACGACACAAAAACTGGCCGCCATCTTGTACCCACCTCCCACCACACGACACAAAAACTGGCCGCCATCTTGTACCCACCTCCCACAACATCAATCTTGTACCCACACATACACAGACCACGCCTCCCACCCCCCACCAGCCAATCACAAACACGCTTACATACCACCAATTGTGACGTCATAGTTACATCCGGGGAAAAATTGAGTCAATTTGCGCTTTGTATACTACTCACACGACTTGCAGGTGTTGCTTGCTCCGATAAATTGACGGGCCAAAGCATTTTTTGTCGGGTATAGGGGTGTTAATCCAGTTTTAAATACACGAGAATATCTTCCTTTTCATGAAAAATCTCCACATTTTGCCGTTTGCAGTGTAGTAGAATAGAAATAATTCCTTGTTTACTGGGTAAAACAACTAGAATAGATCGTTTGATCGAGAACAACTAGAATTCACGTTTGATAACTCCGGCCTACGGCCTTCGTGATCAAACTTAGACTCATCCTATGGCATCGCGATCTATTCTAGCTGTTTTACCACAGTAAACAAGGAATTATTTCTTCAGTATTGGACCCTTCTTTAAACATCTGCACAAGTCCAGGTAGTCCCTAAATCTTCGCAGAGGGTTTACCTGGACCTTTTTGGTGATTCGTATGAACTCTCAAGTCGATGCGTCCATTACACAATCTCGTACATTTCATTCCCAGCGGTTGTTTTGAATTAGCGCGTCGGTATCTGAAGCCTGCGGTTTTCGCTTTGACACCCGATGTCGATTTCAATCTGACCGGCGATGAAATTCAAACGGATTGGCCTGATGAGCTGCTGCAGCGCCTTTACTGATTGGTTCGGTTTAGTGGAAACCCCTCCAGCTATTTATATCCAGAACTGCTATCGGTAACTAACCAAGCCAGTGTATCGATCGAAACCTATCGATTGATACACTGGCTCGCGAGGATGTACGAAGGGCCAATGTCTAGCTGATGCAGAAACAACATTTTCCCAGTTTGACGCCAGATTTTTAAATTGAAAACGAGGTGGCGCTATGTCATCGGTCAGCTGAGACAGTCACGTGGTTGTGTATGAAGATTGGGCATTCGCGACTGCTCGGCTTATTCCGTGAAGTCATAATACCTCGCGTATTAATGGTGTAAGGATTTTACAGCTCTCAGCTGTAAACCGTGATCCGCCGCACGTGAGGCACATCACATGCTGTAGGATGTGTTTCCCCTCACATAGTCCTCGTTGTATTTCTCTCTTATCGGGAGATAAAATATACATCCAAATGAAATGGACATTGCCTTGATCTACCCGGGAAGAATCTCTTCTAATTTGAGATGTTTCTCTCGGTTTTTCCTCTTGAGCTAATCTTCATCAGTGTCCATGATAACGGAAGTCATACAGCTGACATGCGCTGTTCGGAGTTTCCGCGTGATATTATTCTTTCAACATGGATGCCAATATGGATTCCTAGCAGTACTGGACGAGGCACTAATATCCTACATTGTCCGAGATCGTGTCGAGTGGAAGATTGGGCTGGCTCCTATAAATAGTGATCCAATGAGAATGCTCGTCTTAGTTTAAAATGGCGGGGTCGCATGAAAATCACTGAAGGAGAGACAGCTGGAACTGTACGCAGACACTTTTTTATTTATCTTGATTTAACACAGAGTCGTCTACTTTCACAGCTAGTGAGTTCTGGGGCTAGATTGATATGTGGCCGTGCTCCAGAAGCGTTCTCGGGATATTTTTAATGATTCACTGTCCGTAAAGTGTAGACGATAAATGTCCATGTCCTACAGTTTCGCGTGGATGATTTGGGGCGCCAAATGACAGATTGTTGACCAGTTTCTCTCAACAACTTTGCACACTAATTATCATTTGCGTACACTTCGCCGTCCATAAGATGGCTTGCGAATCGTGTGTCACCATTATTGCCCAGCGATATCCGATACCTTACCGTATACCGTTCGGTCTTCATCCGACTAGAGAAATCTGATAAATTACAGGCTTTTCATACTACTTCTGAAACATATAATGTTCGAGCTTACAAAAGATACAGATATGAATAACTTTCGTATCATTCAAGAGGTGTTGTAGATCTGCAGTAGGATAACACATGATGAAGATCGAACAGTATATGTAAAATATCGGATATTGCTCCGCAATAATGGCGACACACGATTCGCAAGCCAACTTATGGATGGCGAAGTGTACGTAAATGTCCGTGACCCCTATCCAAAGTCAAAGTTCCAAATACAAGCGACTAGTCCGTCACTTTAATTTTCTGCTGTCTTCCATTAAAGAATTCCCGAGATTATAATCCAAAAATCTGATCATGATATTAGCAGCATTAGCCCCAAATAAAAAAAAAAAAAAAATCATAGTATACATAAACATAGGATAGTTTCCTGCAGAAGAGGTCGACATTTTATAATGATGTCGGCAAGCCATTACGATGTTCCAAAAATATCAAATTCGTATCGCTGATCAGTATTCTTAATCCATATGATTTTCGTTGTAAAGTCGTTACAGAAGGATGCATCTGAGTCATGTTTCGATTGTGACTGTTCATATGAACACCACTGGATCTTGAAGTACATGGGTTCATGCGGCCCCTAGCCCCGGGTTGCGCGGAAGTAGACACATGTTACGAAACGTAGCGTCATAGATCCTTCACTCTACGGTTATATTTTTTTCTACCAGCATGCGAAATGTATCGCCGAATGTGAGAAACTTTGAGTTGAGGAGAGTAGTATACAAAGAGCATTTGGAGGTGAGTTGACCCCGGAAATTTGCATATTAGGGAGGTCGCGGGAGGGGGTCACACGCGCCAGCCAATCAGAAGCGAGTATTGTGTCACATGGGGTCATGTGTGGTGGTGGGAGGTGGGTGGTGGGTTTAAGATGGCGGCTGTGGTGGTGGGAGGTGGGTGGTGGGTTTAAGATGGCGGCTGTGGTGGTGGGAGGTGGGTGGTGGGTTTAAGATGGCGGCTGTGGTGGTGGGAGGTGGGTGGTGGGTTTAAGATGGCGGCTGTGGTGGTGGGAGGTGGGTGGTGGGTTTAAGATGGCGGCTGTGGTGGTGGGAGGTGGGTGGTGGGTTTAAGATGGCGGCTGTGGTGGTGGGAGGTGGGTGGTGGGTTTAAGATGGCGGCTGTGGTGGTGGGAGGTGGGTGGTGGGTTTAAGATGGCGGCTGTGAAAGATGTATTCATCCGCGGTCATGTCTGGCGGTGATTCGGTCGCGGGAAAAACCTTCCGGGGAGAAAAAGTAGTCCCTAGATAAAATGGTCCGATGGGGTCGAGTGAGGTATCCAAGTGAAGCTTAGGGAGGGGGTGGGGTTGAACTATACCGTTTAGGTGTATTGAGCTGCTCTATCTAATTTTTATCTATTTTTACATCTTTTCCAGCTGTCAACTGTTATGGTTAGGCCACAATGTTGCCATTTTCCCCCCTACATTTAGCGTTCATAAAACATTCAAGCTAGTCTGGTGATAATAAAATTTAAAGATCACATGTCCAACACATACTCACATAATGAAAGCAAGAATCGAACTTGCGACCCCTCGAGATGAAGGATACCCGTCCAGGTTTCATTTTTTTTGAGGTGTACTGAAATGCTCTCTCTAATTTATGCCACGGTATCTATTTTTACATCTAGGTTGAAGATTTATATCGACACTGCTACACACTTTTCGAGATGTGTTTTCACTTTCGATGAAAGCACAAAACAGTCTAAAATGAGTCTAAAAAAATTCACCTACGCTAATATTTTCTAGTGTTTTGTAGAATATAGATTCGCGTTCATTTCTATTTCGTCAAGAAAAAATGTTTTGTAGAATATAGATTCGCGTTCATTTCTATTTCGTCAAGAAAAAATTTTCATCTCGAAAATTGGCAGATTGAAATGTTCTCTCTCTCATTTTATGCCACGGTATCTATTTTTACAGCTGTCAACTGTTATGGTTTGGTCACAATGTTGCCATTTTCTCCCCTATATTTAGCGTCCACAAAAAGAACAGTATATTACAGCAATTATGTTCAAGAAAACACCCCGCTAGAAAATTGTCTTCAAATTGTCTGTTGTTGTGGGAGTATAAAAAAAAAATCCTGGTCAACAGGGGCGCGTATATTTCGTGCGACGCTATGTTGCCAATGCATTGAAATTTGAATAGGTTGTCTGCATGGGTTTCAACGCAAGTATAGTACTAAAGTCTAGCTTACCTGATAAAAGAGTTTAGTCCAGATGTATACCTATATTCCATACTCCCGGACGTTTGATGCATATCTGGGGGCTGTTTTTTTCCTAGGTGGGTATAACACACCATGAAGCCTTCATCACGATGCATTCGTATCCTAAAAAAATATGGGTATCACCACGAATCTCATTCCATATATATTTTTTCGAAATTCACAGATATTTCCATCGGTAAATCCGGTGTTCAGTATACCACATGGATGAAATGAACGCACTAAACTATGAAGCTAATGATTTTGGTCAGCGGCACACACATGCTCCCTGGTTTGGTGTCGACATCCCAGCGGTTTTCTGTTTCTTGGCTTGTCACGGATTTTTTCGAAATTCACAGATATTTCCATCGGTATAAATTCGGTCTTCAGTTTACCACATGAATGAAATGAAAACACTAAACTATCAAGCTAATGATTTCGGCCAACGGCACACACACATGTTTCCTGGCTCTGCCTGGTGTTATGGTGTCGACACTCCAGCGGTTTTCTGTTTCTGGGGTGTGACGGTAGATCAATTTCTCCCTCCCATACACCCACGTGGGGTGGGTGTGGTAAAACAGAGGGTGTTCAGCCAATGAACTATAAGAAAAAGATATGTGTGTGCATATTAATAAACCACGTTGGCTGTATAGGTCGTAGAAAATGAGCGCCTAAAAAATGAACACATTTCATTACACTGTTGCGAATTGTTGCGAGTGCACGTGTGACTCAGTGCGTTTTCATCACATCCAGCTTTCACAGAATAGAATATCGGCAGTTGTTTCCGCCCATGCGATGAGAAAATAGGCCTGATTTCGCACGTAGTTTTCGTGCACACGTCTCGCACAAGTTCTCGCAATAAGGCCTGTACGAAAATTTGAGAGCGGCCAACATGAGTTTGTGTGTGATAGAAGTATAGCTTACGTTTATTTCGCCTACATCCATTGAAATTCACACCGACATTATCGGTTTTGGCCAAGACACGGCCTCGGTGGAAACTGCGTTGTTGATATTTCGGTCATGACGTCATCATTTGTTCAAATTTACCGGGAACCCCTTATATGGTTTTAGCAACAGTTACGTAGCGTAGGGTGGCATATATTATCTTTGGGTTGGATAAAAAATAATAAATAAATAATAATAATAATAAAAAAAAAAAAAAAAAAAAAAAAAAATCGGCGAGTAGTAGACGAAGGGAAAATTGGGAAGTACTGACCATGCCCCAGAATACTTCATATGCATATCACGGCCTTAAGGCCTATGTAAGATGTAATCTACTTCACAGTTTAGTAGTATAAAAAGCGCAAGTCCTATTGACCTTGCCCCTCCAAAGAAATAAAATCGGCTCTATTTTACAGGAGTATATACGCAGGTCACGTGGGTTGTGATGTCACTTCCGGGTTTTCACTAAACACTACCTCCAAACATAGAAGAGTTCCAATTTTTCCCCTTAGACGTCCGTATGTTCATCCTCCAAACCCACAAGAATTCCAATGTTCAACCGCCGGGGTGTTTTCCCGCCCCGCCCCAGCGCCCCGCAGCGCGCGCGCGCGTGAAAAAAAACCCCCCTGGTGAAATAGCTCAGAAGCTCTGATATTCCATGGAATTGTCACTAATTCTTCGAAATGCAGTGATGCCCGTCAACGCCCGTCGTTACACCTTAACACTCTAACATAACGCCATGATATAGACCAGAGGGAGAACAACAACAGCAACAACAACAAGGATGACACATGAGAGAACAACAACAACAAGAAGTTTTTTCATATAGTTTATTCTCCCCAATGTTACATCATACCCACGCTGGGGAGCCGCGTTGGGTATATTTACAATTCAAGAAGATTCTTATCCAATCAGAGGCCACCATTTGCATGTTTCATATTCGTTCCTGTCCGTTAGATGTATTCTTGTCCAATCAGAAGTCTCCATTTCAGAAAGTGCCATCTGAACCGTTTATTCTAATCATCGTCGGGCAGGCCAGGATACCGTTGAGGCAACATATCCTCAGATAGTTGTTTGCGCATTCTGAGTATCTATCAGTGCATGGGTGAATACTTTCATCCGATGGAGGTGGTGGTCAGTTTAACCACGAAGAACGCAACATTGGTCATTATCTCCACTATCCACTTGGTGTTACAATTCAAGAAGACTCTTGTCCAATCAGAGGCCACCATTTGCATCTGTCATATTCGTTCCTGTCCGTTAGATGTATTCTTGTCCAATCAGAAGTCTTCATTTCAGAAAGTTCCATCTTCGGCCATGTTCGCTTTGAACCGTTTATTGTAATCATCATCGGGCAGCCCAGGATACCGTTGAGGCAACATATCCTCAGATAGTTGCTTGTGCATTCTGAGTATCTATCAGTGCCTGGGTGAATACATTCACCCGATGGGTTGGTCGGTCAGCTTGGTCACGAAGAACGTAACATTGGTCACACTGTCCACTCTCCACTTGGTGTTGGGGCGTTGTTGTTGGGCCCATTCCAAGGGATCCACGGTGTTCAGTTTCTCCAGCATCGTCTCTAGCGACACTCGGTTAATGATGGTAAACGGTTGGTCAAATACCTGGATGTTACTGCTCGGGTAAAAGTATCGGACTTGGACTGTCTCCTTATGCTGCAGCACATAACCAAACGCCAGATTCAATTTGAAGGCCGTAGTTTGATCTTTGAAGATGGCTTCCACGTAGCTACGTAGACGGGCGAGGTCGGTCAGTCGGAAATTGTAGATATCTTGAATAGGGCGATGACGGTGGAAACAGTGCCGTATCATGGACCAATGGCGCCGATAGATGTCACTCACTGGATGGGCGCCCTGTAAGAGATCGCTAGGAACATTTATGGGCTCGTCTAGAAAATGTTCGATGTTGTCAGGGGTATGACTCGAAACCGTAACGGTGGGGTCCGGCTGGATATCCAGGCTCTGAACTGTGGGTATAGACGGGCTCTCCTTCATCGCATCACCACTGGCATTCGTCTCCCCGGGCTCATCTTCACTAGGTCTGACCTTCCGCGGCTCCTCTTCAGTAGGAAGTTGTCGCACATGCCATGGTACCGGGGCATGAATCAACCGTTGGTGTCGCAGCAACTGACTGCGCCGTTTGAAGAGTTGACCACAACCGTTACATTGTTCCGTCGCGCCCTCGTGGAATGAGCGTTCGTGGCACAGTAAATGATCCTCCCGATTGAATGACCGTGCGCAGGTTGTACAAGTATACCGAGCATCGTTGTGGGTGGAGGCCTCGTGGCGTCGTAAATTATCTAGACGAGTAAACAGCTTCTGGCAAGTTGTGCAAGTGAACATCTTGGTGGTTGACAGAGTGTCTGATGAAACGTCCAGGCCGCTTCCCTTTTATAGCACGCTAGCTGGTATCATGTTCGGGCACTTCCGTGTCTCTTCGGATGTAAAAGTCCCCGGATGTAAAAGTGCCCGGATGTTTACGAATGTTCCACCATTCCGGACTTCTATCAGGTCCATGTCCAGAAGCTCTCATGTCCTGCATGTGAATAGTCATATCTCACGCACTGGATGATCTTCGGGTAAGAGATCGCTGGGAATATCCACCGCATCTTCAAGAAAAGGTTCGATGTTGTCAGGCGTATGACTCGAAACCGTAACGGTGGAGTCCGGCTGGAAATCCAGGCTCTTCTGAACTGTGGGTATAGGCGGGCTCTCCGTCATTGCATCACCAGGTCAGTTTAACCACGAAGAACGTAACATTGGTGACCCTCTCCACTATCCATTTGGTGTTGGGACGCTGTTCATAGGCCCATTCCAAGGGATCCACAGTGTCCAGTTGGGCCAGCATCGTCTCTAGCGACGCCCGATTGGTGATTGTGAAAGGATGGTCGTACACTGGGTTGATGGCACTGGAATAGAAATAGCACAATTCGCGCGTCATCTTATGGCATAAGATGTAGCCAAATGCTACATTTAATGTGAAGGACGTAGGTTGGTCATTGAAGATGGCTTCCACGTAGCTGCGTAGACGGGCGAGGTCGGTCAGTCGAAAATTGTACAAGTCCAATATAGGGCGATGACGGTGGAAGCAGTGTCGGATCATGGACCAATGGCGTCGATATATCTCACTCACTGGATGATCTTCGGATAAGAGATCGCTGGGAACATCCACCGCATCTTCCAGAAAGTGTTCGTTGTTGTCAGGCGTATGACTGAAAACAGTAATGCTAGGAACCGGCTGGATATCTAGGCTCTTCTGAGCTGTGGGTATAGGCGCGCTCTCCGCGATCGCATCACCAGTGGCATTCTTCTCCCCGGGTTCATCTTCAGTGGATCTGTCCCTCCTGGGCGCCTCTTTAGTGGAAAGTTGTCCCTCATGCCATGGTGACGGACCATGAATCAAACGCTCATGCCGTTTTAACTGACTGGGTCGTCTGAAGAGTTGACCACATTCTTCGCATGGACGCTTGGGTGGCCCATGAATTGAACGTTCATGGCGCTGTAAATGATCTGAGCGCTGAAACGACAGTGTAGGCCTACATATCGTACAGCTATACCGGGCGGTTCCATCGTGCTTGGTAGCCTCATGGCGGCGCAAGTCGTGCCGGCGAGTGAACGATTTCGAGCACGTAGTACAAGTGAACATCTTGGTGGTTGACAGAGTGTCTGATGAAACGGTCAGGCCGTTTCCTTTTTATAGCAAGCTAGCTGTTGATCTATTTTTAGCACCATCAGTTCAACTTGGACGTCAGCGACAAGAACCCGGATGTAGGCGCGGACGTCATTGAAAAAAATGCTGTGGCGTCATTGGTGACGTCATCAGTACGAGTAGTAGCGAAAGTGGGCATTTTTAGCAGTGAAGGAGTATACACTATGTACAAATAGAATACAGGTGGTATGTACAAATAGAATAGTAGTGGTATGTATAAGGTACAAAAAAAAAATTCTGTCAGGAGTAGGATTCGAACCTACGCCAGCTCTTCGCCGACCAGCACTTACTACCGGCGCCTTAGACCACTCGGCCATCCTGACTGTTTACAGTTTTTAACTCGTGTATCAACCGTTATATAGTGCGTTCGACATTTTTTCACAAGTCCAAGTAAGTAGTGCTCACACCATCGGCCAGGACTTTCCGTTTC
>JAVTVY010039551.1:0-18905 GCA_036873755.1 Hanleya hanleyi | reverse complement strand
ACTACTTTTTCTCCGCGAAAGCTTTTTCCCCCGACCGCATCACAGCCAGACCGCATTACCATGACTCCCGCGGAGGAATACACACCCCCGATTCACCCAGACCGGAAGTGACGTCATACGGGACTGGTGGCACCCTCCACAATGAAGAGGTCAAACAAAGGTCAAGTTGCGTCTTCGTAGCCTTATACTACTACTTTTGTCGCCATGTATAGCAGTGAAAGTTGTGACCTGATAACGATATGAATAGTTACATACGGTATACATGTAGACTGACCTACAATGTATATAACATTATACTTTACATATAATAACAACGAAGAATTATCAGTGTTTGTACAAGTCATTATTACAAGGAGAGATAGTATCTAACAAACTATACAAACATCTACATGTATATTTAGACTGGAATCACAGATGAAACAACATGATAGATAGAAACACACAACTAATGTAACGAAGGAAT
Source organism: Hanleya hanleyi (assembly GCA_036873755.1). Classification (NCBI taxonomy): domain Eukaryota; kingdom Metazoa; phylum Mollusca; class Polyplacophora; order Lepidopleurida; family Hanleyidae; genus Hanleya; species Hanleya hanleyi. The sequence continues at coordinate 18,442 of JAVTVY010039551.1, read as the reverse complement.
TGATTATAAGTCGGTCACAGTTGAGAGGGAGATATTATATTCAATATTTACAGAAGATGATTATTCTGTTGGTGAAGATTTCGTTAGTGATCTGATCATCATGACCATACATGTTATAAACTGTTGTCGGGTGTTCGAAGTCACTTCAGTCACGGGACAGCTAGACGTCAGCTGGAAAGTTATGTTCACAGTATTGCAGGTGAATAGGGTTTCCTTTGAGCTATCACGTGAGGGTTAATGAACCAGTCAAATGAAGGAACGACTGGTAGTCGTAGAACAGAGCTATTACTTATCCCAACAAAGTGTACTAAATAACACGAATTACACTACGTTTAATAACTAGGCCCTACTGAAAATTAATGGATTATAAGAAATTGCATTGCATCAGCAGGAGTAATTCTGGATAATATTAATCAAACTATTTGTTCTCACAGTTATCGGATTTACAGTCCTATTCTCAGAGGTTGTACGAAGTGAGAATGTCGCCCATTATGTCAAAGCCTCTCTAATGGAATTCTCCCAAGTTTGACCAACATTATCAAATTTTCGTGTATTACATTCAGTCTCCTATTTTTAGAGGTTGTACGACTTATTGACGTGAAAATGTACCATTATGTCAAAGTAAAAGTATATTAAAGTTAATTTAAAAAATATTTGTTTTAAAGATTGCTGTTTTTATGTATCATCATAACTTATCTATTATGGTTTTTTTGTCGGACTGACTAGCTCACCAAGATGTTAATGTTATTTGTATAACTCCTCCGACAATAAAAAATATTTGTATATAGTATATTGTAAAGTTCTCTCTGAGTTTCTCCCACGTGCTACGTATATTTCGATTGACAAAATTGTAGACCTAAATCACATTTTTAACATCTGAATAGTTCACCGGACACGAGATCTGGTGTGCGCCATTGTGTCACTCGGGTTGGAGGATATGTTTATTGAATATTAGAAAATCACCCTTTACAAATCTCTGGAAACGAAATAGAGGTCGTTCAAAACTTTAAATTTCTCGGTATTTAGATTAATAATAACTTAACATAGGTCTCCCATATCGATTATATTTGTAAGAAAGTTTCCAGGAATATAGGACTACTCAATCATATTAGGAAATCCGTTAACAAAAAATACTATACATTTGATATTATTCTCTTATATTTCCATATCTATCGTATTGTAATACTCTTTGGGGAAACACATACACTAGTCATCTTAGACCTTTGACCTTACTCCAAAAAAGTGCAATACGACTTATAACATTTTCAAATAAAATAGACCACACTGAACCCCTATTCCGGAAAACCCAGATTTTACAGCTGAATAAACTAAATACTTACCCTTTTACTGTTGATAGCCCACAAATTTTTCTACTGCTCAACTCAACTGCCTAAAGCCTTTAGACATTATTTTACAAAACAATCAAACGTAAATTATTATCAAACAAGAGGACATCAATTTAATATAGCTAGGCCGTTTTATCGGACAAACCTATCCTTCTACTCCACTAAAATAGCTGGACCCCATGAGTGGAATAAATTACCCTCCTCAATTAAATCCACATCATCTACTTCACTATTCAAATCAAGCCTTAAATCATGTCTGCTTAAAGACTGACCTGTCTCCATACACATATACGCGCCTGGTATAATAATTCTATGTTATCAAGACTACAATTTTTCGCATATTACATGTATTAAGGATAGAACTAGCCCCATGAGGCTTTATTCCCGCCTCTTACAGTTTGTGAGCATTACTAGAAATGATATTTATGTGGTGAATGAAAATCAAATCAAATCAAAATCAAAATCAAAATCAAAATCAAAATCAAATCACGTTCCTCAAAATGGATATACGCCCTCGTGCTGGTATGCGGTCTTCTTCGTCGAATGAATTCATTCATTCCCTCGCCATTGAATTCGGGAGATCTAAGTTATTTCAGTGTCTGACTAGACAAGTTGTTAAACAACACGCAGAATATATGTAGCACTATGTTCCGACGCTTTTATTAAAATGCACACATGTACCTCATGGCTCTACTCTAGCTAATATGTGCATCGGTAACCCCTCTGCCTACACCCACCAAGACCCTTACAGAAAATGTCAGTTCCCAGTGTGAATATTCATGTCAAATTTCACAGTGCTTTGATGTGAATATCTGTACAGGGCACTTGAATTGTTTCTATCTGGTATGAGTTTTCATGTGTCTATTCAGATTGACTTGTTGTGTACACCTGTACTCACAAGTTGGACACTTGAATTGTTTCTCTCCAGTGTGAATTCTCATGTGTCGAGTCAGACTATTCTTTACGGTACTACTGTATTCACAAAATGGACACTTAAAGGGTTTCTCTCTAGTATGAGTTTTTATGTGTCTTTGGCTTGTTGTGTACAACTGTATTCACAAGCTGGGCACTTAAATGGTTTCTCTCCAGTGTGGGGTCTCATGTGCTGAGTCATATTACCCTGCAGTGTACACATGTACTCGCACATTCCACACTTGTAGGATTTTTCTCCAGTATGAGTTCTCATGTGTTGGTTCAGTCTACCCTGTAGTGTACACCTGTACTCACATTCTGAGCACCTGTATGGTTTCTCTCCAGTATGGGTTCTCATGTGTGTAATCAGATAACCCTGTTCTGCACATCTATACTCACACACTCGACACTTGTAGGGCTTTTCTCCAGTGTGAGTTCTCATGTGTCGAGTCAGATTACTATGTATCGTAAACCTGTACATACATACTGGACACTTGTAGCGTTTCTCACCAGTATGGGTTTTCAAGTGTGTAGTCAGCTTACCCTGTCTTGTACAACTATACCCACACACTGGGCACTTGTATGGTTTCTCTCCAGTATGAGTTGTCATGTGTCTAGTCAGATCACCATGCAATTTACACCTGTACTCACATACTGAGCGCTTGTAGAGTTTCTCTCCTGTGTGGGTTCTCATGTGTGTAGTCAGATTATAATGTATTGTACACCTGTATTCACACACTCGACACTTGTAGAGTTTCTCGCCAGTATGCCTTCTCATGTGTGTAGTCAGATGACCCGGCCTTGTACAACTATACTCACACACTGAGCACTTGTACGGTTTCTCTCCATTATGAGTTCTCATGTGTCTAGTCAGATCACCATGTAATTTACACCAGTACCGAAATACTGAGCACTTGTAGAGTTTCTCTCCAGCACGAGTCGCCATATTTCTATCAAGATGTCGACTCTTCGTACAGCTGTGGTCAAATACTAGGTATTTGAAGGGTGTTCTGGATGATCAGTGATGGTTGTGTACAATTGGAAGGGATCTCTTCAGTATGGGCTGTCATCTGTTCGTTCATCTGACCAATCAGCGGGGTCTATGTATTCTGAAATCATATAAAACAATTTCAGCATTCCCAGTTGCCTTAAGTTTACCACACGCTGAAGAGTAGAACGTAGAATGTGGCTAAATGCAGACACCACGATGTGAATAATCGGATCTCCCCAGTGTGAAGTTCTGAATAATCGCTGCTCCCCTGTGTAGGTTGACCGTGTTGGGTAGCGGCCTGTTCACATATATCAAGTTCAACTGTACCTTAAAGGAGTACTTACCTTATTTTTGAGTGTGACTATATTTATCAGCAATCGTATTCCAAGCCTTATTATATAAAACTTATGTTGATAGAATGCGAAATAAAGGAAATATTGACTATTTGTTGCTCGCAACGGCGTGCACTGGGCGCCGCCATTGCACCATTGCGTGACGTTTTTAAATGAGCGGAAGTCAGTTTATACTCATCTAAAAACGTCACAACGTCATGGAGATTTAAGGTTGATCGTGCTGGTCATGCCGATAATTCGCAGGAGAAGGAACCCAGTAAATTCACTGACGTTCTAGTTGATTTTAGAAGTTCAAGTGTAATCATGAAAATGTTTATGAACTTAGAAGCATCGTCGTTCAACTGAAATCACTTGACAATTTCAGAGGACGCTCTTTTAGTTTACCGCTCAGTTTCAAATTTTGTCCAAATTGAATCGGGCAGGTCTCAGCTGAGAACTTTGGGAAGAAATTGGTCAGCTGGCGAAGATAACCTAAACCAATTTCCTTTTAGGAATTCCCCCCGTGAGATTTGCCTCGCCAGTTTTTTCCTCGAATTAAAACTCGAACCCAGAGTAATTTAAATGCCGTAGTTGGAACGTCCCTGGATCAAGCGTTAGCCGTGACGTCCTGAATGCTGACGTCATCAGTCACGTCATCCCACAGACAATATGGCGGCGCCCACGTCGACCTCAAAGCGGAAACATGACTTCACAAATTGTAATAAAACTAATAGGGTATCGCCCCCAACGAAAGTAAAATAGTTGGTTATATTTCTTTAAGAGTCCAACCTTTGTAATAGGAACATATATAAAATAAGGTAAGTACTCCTTTAAAGATGTAATCAGGCTCAAAATTGATGGATTTTGTAAACTCTCTCCGGTCTGTTTTTCAGCAGCGAAGTTTGCTAAAGCATCATAGGTATTATATTTGATGATAGTGGGATTGCCATATACAATGAATGCAAGAATATGTAGCCAGAAAAATTCGAATCTCTGCCCACTTCGACGGGTTTTCTGTTTCACCATTGAATAGACCTTTTCATACCGAAAATAGCTGAAAGACGTGACAACGTGAAAAGCTGTCAACGGAAACTCCCGATTGCACGCTGGATTCGATCAATGAAATAACCAGTTGCTGGTGGGCTGTAAAAAATGCAAAAAGAGAATCTTGCAGCCAACGGCGTGCGTGTTTCACCTCCAGATTTGTAGTCATGGCCTGACTCGACAGAAAACGACATAATACTTGTAGTGTTGAAATGCTGGAGTGATTGTGGAATAAGGCCTCTCCCATAAACCTCCTTCAAATCAATAAATGATGCTGTCAAGGTGTTCGTCAATGACGCTGTCGCCATTTTGTACCTCGCGCCAAATATTGTCTGTGCTGCGACCTCTGCCTGGAGATCACAACCGGAAATGACACTATTTCTTGAAATTATTGCCGATGAAAGATCATACATTAAAACAAATAATACACTGACGGTTGAAGACTTATGGCAGCTTGGAACACAGACGCTTTATTACAAAAGAAAATGTCTTTCAATTCAAAGATCATTCGTTGTTATTATTTGCTACATGCCTCTGTCATGGCAGAGACAAATCTGCACACAGAAAACGATGAGGTGAGCCGACTTGTCAACCCACCAGCAAACGATTGGTTGTTGGTGATCTTATGTTTTTGCGCCACGTGACTTGCTTCTCCGAATGGACGCGAAATTGACCAAATCTGTGGTGAAAAGGTCAATACGTGCTGCACATGAAGAGGAAAATGACGCCACTGCGTGACGTGTGAGTGACATAGCGACGCTCACGAATCTGAATGCTGAAGCCATGATATAACGTCATGGCTAGTGCCTATTGTTCTGTAGAGTGGCAGAGCATACGTAGGCAGAATGCAACACGCATGTAAACGCTTGTTCACACGGCCGTCCAAAAATAAACGGCATGCCATGCCACTTATTTTTAAAGACAAATGCCTTATAGTCCGGGATGTTAGGGCATAAAAGAGACCGTTTGGTTCAGATTCTTCCAAAAGCACCAAATTTGACCCATATGTCGTCCATACAATACCTTTTCGATTTTTGACGGGCGCCAAGGTAGTCGTCCCCGGGGGCCGCCATATTGGCGAAATTCAATTTGGCCACCACCCGGGTTAGAGATCAATCGTATTTAAAAAAAAATTAAAAAAATGGCTAGAATCATGAATAATACAAATTTTTAGTGGTTTTCGGTGTCTGATTCTGATCTTATTTCAACGATTTGAGGTCAAGGTCACCCTGAAGGTCATTATGCGGTCAAATTCCTCATTTTTAGTGGTTTTAGTCGAGATATACAAACTACCTCATTTTATCGATTTTCGGGGTTGAGTAACCCGACTCTAGCCATATTTTGACGATTTGAGGCAATATTGCACGTGGGGTTGACGATAGAGTTCACCTGAACCAGAGATCAACCAGAGGTCAATTATAGGGAACACCAAAAGAGCTAAAACCACAAATAATACCATAGGGATTTGTGGCATCGGAGAATTAGATTCTGACCTTATTTTGACGACTTGAGGTCACGTTCACCTCATTTGGGAATAATTAAAGGTCAAAGATCAACAGTTGCTACTAAAAACAATCGAAACAAGTTTATTCAAGAACAAATGTTACTAAAATACTTCGGAGATGACATCTGCTGACAAAATGCTATAACTATGCCGCTACGTGCATTTAAATGTTCAAAATACAACACAAAGATCGCTTTAGCAACACTACACCAATGATTATTTTTACTACCTATGCCTTCTGGCTTGCGTTTTATGATGCCAGCAATAAGTAATAGTTGCCATCACCGCCCTCGTTGTTAACGCACCCGCCTTCGTATTTCCAGAGGGCCGTGTATCGGACATCGGCACATTTGCATTTGCACCTTCCCGTGCATGCCTGGAGTCAGCCGCAGTGCATGAGAATGGCATATGCCATAGAAGTGTCGCTGAGAGTGGTCCATAGCGGTTGCCATGTACTGGTGCAACCTTTTTGCCAGCTCCACTCACTGAAGTCAGAGATTTCCTGCTGGAGTGAAGTGACCGGACTCGGGTTAGAGATCAATGGTATTAAAAAAAAAAAAAAAATGGCTAGAATCATGAATAATACAAATTTTTAGTGGTTTTCGGTGTCGCGGAATCTGATTCTGATCTTATTTCAACGATTTGAGGTCAAGGTCACCCCGAAGGTCATTATGCGGTCAAATTCCTCATTTTTAGTGGTTTTTAGTCGAGCTCCACTCACTGAAGTCAGACATTTCCTGCTGGAGTGAAGTGACCGGACTCCGGTAGAAACTCGCTTGCAACAGCGCTGCTTGGGAGGCGGGATGTTTTCCAGCTATCTGGTTTCAGTGGTGAAGAGATGATGCTTGGCCTCATTGACACCGGTGGCATCACATCCCTTGCTGTACATTAGTACGATGAAACATTCTATAAGCTCCATATGCACGGACTCGAGAGTGTCAGGATCGTGTGTGAGACCCACTAGTGTGTCGGTGAGGTCCGATATGCTTCTACAGGCTGTCCAGGCGATCGTTTTGCCACATCCAAGAAACTGTGAAGTCGTCTTGCACACCGTTAAGCTGTGAAAGAGAGGTAGTGCAAAGGACTTTGACTGACCAAGATCGGAACAGATGGTTTGGACTGGAATGCCAGAATACTTTTTTCCGGTACCCCTAAAATCCCGATGTATGAATGGATTAGCGGCTTCTTAAACAATGTTAACAAAAAGGAGCCGTTCTCATTCATCAGAACACATATCTCCAAGACTGACATGAGCGGAATGCTCCTTCTGTGTACCCGTTGGAGTCCGTGTTCTTCAACAGGCGTTGTGGCCTCACAATAGTTCAACCGTGCAACCATACAGAGGCGGACACCAGGGTCCTCCTGCATCTAGTACATGCCACGGAGGAGGGTTATACAACAGCCTATGTTCGCACGATGGACAGCGATGTCCGGTCTTTGGAGACCCTCGGTCTATCGGAACTCTTGGTGGGCTTCGGTACTGAAAAAAAACATTGTGACATTCCAGTCCATACTATTTGTTCCGATCTCGGTTCGTCAAAATCCTTGGCACTCCCCGCTTCCACAGCCTTACTGGGTGCGACCCGACTTCACAGTTTCTTGAGAGCACAAGGTATTGATAATCATTGGTATATTGTTGCTAAGGCGGTCTTTGTATTGTATTTCGAACATTTAAATACACACAGCGCGGCATAGCTGCATAGTTATAGCATTTTGTAAGCAGATGTCATCTTCGAAGTATTTTAATGAAACTTGTTCCTGAATAATCTTTGCTCGATTGTTCTTAGTGGTGGTAAGTGTTGATCTTTGACCTTTGACCCCAAAATGGGGTGACCTCAAATCTTCAAAATAAGATCAGAATCGGATTTTCCGAATGCCACAAACTCCGATGGTATTATTTGTGATTCTTTTGATGTTTTACCTACAACTGACCTCTGGTTCGGATGACCTCTATCGCTACTCTCAAATGAAATATTGCCCCGAATCGCCAAAATAATGCCCGATTCGGGTTACTCAACCTCGGAAACCAATAGAATGAGGCAGTTTATATATCTTGCGCCAAAACCACTGATAATGGCGCATTTGTTCCCAAAATGACCTTTATGGTGACCTTGAAGGGTTACCTTGACCTCAAATCGTTGAAATAAGATCACAATCAGATTCCCCGACCCCCAAAACCAATAAAAAGTGTTATTATTCATATTTACTACGATTGACCTCTAACCCGGGTGGCGACCATATTGAATTTCGCCAATATGGCGGCCCCAGGGGGCGCCCGTCAAAAATCGAAATATTATGGTATGGGCGACATATGGGCCAAATTTGGTGCTTTTGGAAGAATGTGAACCAAAAAATCCCTAACAGCCCTGACTATTATATTTTCTCGTGAATGGTGGAAACAAGTTTAGTTGCTTATGGTCAAATTTGTTTTATTTTGTACCTGTCGAAACATATGTCATTTTCGTGAAGTTTCGGAGAGATCGATTCCAGCCTAGATTTGAGGCTGATTATATCTTTAAGTTCACTCGACAGTCGAGTAAGCGGCGTCAGAGATAATCCGATTTCGCTATACACATTGAAACGATTTTAGACTCACTCGTGTCAACAAAACTAGAACAACATACCGGAACGTATTATTGAAACTTGTAATCAAAATAATATTTAATATTCATCTCGATTCAACGATTTAACAATATCAATCAGAATCGAACCTAGTAAGTGTGCCCACTTTTTTATACAATGTCGAGTTTCTTTGGGAGTGTTAGCTGTTGATCACGGTCGCCATTTTGATCTAGACTACTGGATTACTCGCATCACCCCAGTCTGACCGATAATGACGTCATGGACCAGCCAAACGAAATTGTCCCTCTCATCCGATCACTTAGACCTAGGTGGACTTGTAATATTCCCCAATTATATCCTGGTTGCATCGAAACATGTCTTATATATTCATGTAATCACGGGGTACTTGCAGTGTGCTCGATTCATGTTAATAAATTACAAAGGTTTTTAGCTGGAATTTTGAAACAGCGAGTCTCATTTTTTTATTTTACAGGGGGTCATAGGGACCCTAGTTAAATTCGTGACTTTGGGGAGTTTGATTTGAAATAGTGATTTTCATGGACCCCCGAGACTCATTGCTAGTTAGAATTCAGAGACACCACATTAAGCAGTACCGGTACATCTAAGTTAGGTGTGTCTTGCAATTGAACTGAAATGTCAATGACAGTAAAGGAGGTGTTCGCTTTAGATGGATATTTTTCCCTTCAGAGTCGCTCTCTGCTGCTCTATTGTCTCGCTCCGAGCCGGCCGGTAAATTGTGACGTAATGCTCAGGTATTCCCCAACTCTTGGTCAGACAGGCGAGGCCAGTCAAATGGGAAATTCTGGTTCATATTCTCATACTGTTACCATTGGCACATGCATAATCAATTGGGAAAGCAAGCTTCATCACTTGTTGAGGGTCATTTCCTTAATAAAGGCCTTGATATAAGACAAGTTTAACCTTATAACTTTTCAATTCATAGTTACAACTTTCCGCTGCTCTAAGACGAAATTATATGTGTAACAATTAATTTTTTGCACTGCTGGATCGTCAGAATATTCAAATACCGACTGTGTGTGGAGTTGTTTGTGTGCAATTCTATTGGCGAATTATAATAAAATAAGGGAGTATGTTCGTTAGTGGTTCGCTGTCTTCATTTAACTTTAAAGTCCAAAATGATGAAGATGGGAGAAAAAGGAAAAAATGAAGAAAGAAAAATTCGGGGATTTGGGGATTCGAACCAAAATGTTGGTTTTCTTTTAATCTGTAGTCCGACACTGTAACCATTCGGCCAAGCAGCTGTTACAATTATCAAAATGAGGAATCATGTGCCGAATGGCGGTGAACTACGCCCTTTCAGAGCATTACAAGCGTTTTGGCATATTTCAATATCATGAAAATATGACACCTTTAACCAAAAAGATTATTCAGTATCATTTTGGATCAAACCCACCGCTTTTCGATATGTAAGACTCGTTTTGGTTAAAGGTCAACCCAAACGCTCTGAGGTCAAAAATATAAAAAAATAGTCCTTTCGATTCTGAAAATAATGATATTTTTTTCATAATTTTGTGCAGTCTGGTTGGCGAGATATTGCCGTTTGAAAGGTGAAAATCGCTCTCCTGTCAATTCCAGCTGTGACGTCACGGAGGGAAGCCGTCTTGTATTCTCTATGTTAAAGCCGTATACCACAGTCGTATGTAGCTGCTGATTTCTGGAGATTTTCGGAGTATCGGGGCATCATTTTTTAAATATGCCGCGACGTTGTGTAGTGGGAGGTTGCAGTTTTACTACAGATGACGGTGTTAGTATTCATTTGTGGCCCAAAGACGAGAAAATCGCTGCAAATTGGACGAAATTTGTACGCAACACGAGAGTGTGGAAAGAGGGCCCGAGCCAGTACTCGTATAATTTGCTCGGCACATTTTGACAGAAAGACATCATTCGAGGACATCTACAGCGTAGCAGTTGAATTCGGGTACAAACCAAAACTAAAGAGAACAGCTATTCCAACTATCAAACGTAAGAACAATCAGAATGTGACGGCAAAGAAATCGGACAAGGAGAATCTATCACGGACATCGGCTGAACGAACCTAGCCTGCAAGCGAGGCCTCGGGCAGGGGGACGGCTGTACATGCCCTGCTCGCTCTCGCGTGGCATTTGTTGCTTGAGCACCTACAGGTTAGACTGGATGAGTCTCTATTTCATATATACACGTTTAACCATTTGTTCCAATGTGTCTTAATGTCTGTATTTGTATGTTCAATTTTATTCATTCTATGTATGCGTTTTTAGCCAAATGTTGGCACAAACTTCACGCAAATAAATTATCTAAATTATATACTATTTAATAATAATAATAAAATGATCTTTCATAAATATATATACGTTTGATAAGTAAATAAATAAAAAACACCAATTGGAGTGAATGGCTGTAGATACAGAAGTGATAATTATACTTTCATAATCCCTTGACATTTGAGATTGTGGGAATATCATTCGATTTCAATTTAATTGAGGTAATTTGTCGAAAATTGAGCAAATGTGAATGCCGATCCACTCACCACGGCTTACTTTTCGCCATGAATGTCCAAAGTTTTTTTATCAAACTATATAATTCTGAAATTGGTATTTCATGGGGATTATGGGAAAACAAACAAAATTCAAGTCGGACGTATATCAGTAGAGTTATCAACAGTTTACTGTCCATACTGCCGAATCCCGGAGTTTATCCCTTCGAAAAGGCTGCCTCGGTCAGTAACAACAATAACAACACAGATGTGCTCGTTCGTTACATCACAGAATCGTTCTACATTCAATACAGTTTGAAATATATGGACATTTGGTCTTATAGATGACGATAATAAGGTTTCCAGTCAAGTTGCATACCAATCTGTATTCAACAAACGACCTCTCCGAATCCTGTCGTCGTCGAGTTCCACGTTGTCAGAGTGGTTGTCACTGTCAGAATCGGAGCCGTATACGGCTCAAATTGATAGGGCTGAATTCCGCCGTTGGTCTGCAAATAGCTATAGAACCTTTGCTGTGTAGGTGGGCGTGGCTGTTCTTCCCTACACAGCTGTAGTTCCTTCCCTTTACATTTCATACCACGAAGTTTTGACCTCCGAAACGCCTGCGTTTCGGAAGATTTAACGGCTGCACATACAAGATGACAGTAGCTGGCGATAATAAAATGTACCTCGTTATTCTCCTTGTAGTCTTTTGTCACTTCCCTCCAAGTTAGAACTCTCGGTATTCCTTCGTTCTTAAGTTATCATCAATTGTTCAAGATTCTTGGGGATTTGAATATTCAGCTGACCGCCATTCAACTGTCAGTGATGTAAATTTCCCTTGCACGGACTTTGCCGGAGATGGCGGTGTCTTTTGAAAACAAGCCGTGGCGCATGCGTGATAGTTCGATGACAGTCCAACGCATGCGCGTGTAGGTGGGCGTGGCTATCTTCGTTATGCTGAGACATTCAAAATATGAGACCAAAATATGTCAGAAAACGCCGTGAAGGCGTGATTAAACGATGATATCTCAAGAACGAGGAATTATTAAGTGTTGAGAGTTGGCAGGCGGCGAGAAGGACCAATGTAGAGGAAAATGAGGTATAGTTTATTACTATTCGCTGTCGTTTTATTTCGTGTGCAGTTAGGATATTGGACAATGTCATTCAAAGTTCAACGTGTGGGATGTATTGTGTATAGGAAGAACCTTGGCTGAAGTCGATTACAGAGCCATTCGAGACTACAGCCATTCCTGGGCTAGTCTGCAAACAACTGTTAATTTGCCCGTCATCATCCTCCTCTATGTCTATTTCATCTTCTTGGCGAAAAATATTTCCATCTAAGCAGCTGATATCGCTCGAATTGACATCTGAACCGGAGCTCTGACTGCACTCGCTTTCCATGTTATCCGCTGTTTTTTCTCAGGCAACTTCCCTGCGTGACGTCATCAACCCAGCTGTGAAAGTGTGGAAAAGCCCACTTTGCTCCCATATTACGTGTGTTTCTGATCAGATTAGAATTTTTTCAATATTTTTTTCATACAAAGTGAAGTATGAACTATGATTTTTAAGGATTTTTAGACCAAAAAAAAATCCGTTTGGGTTGACCTTTAAAGGTGTCATATTTTATATATGAATGGAATTCCCTTCAAGAATATCGCCAAAAATTGCAAAAACAAACAAATGCTGATTTTCTAAGACAAATCTCTTCTCGGTGAAAATTGAGAATATGAAAATTCAGTATTTTCTCTCTCAAGCTAATAACTTTTAAAGTAAACGAGAGGAAATTATATTTTCGGTTTATAAACGCAACACACTAAGGAAAAAAATACGGTCAAACCGAACACCTCCTTTTACATTGGATCATGAATCTAGTTACCTGTAGTCCTATCTTACTATTGCGTGTTTTTTTTTCAGGGATAATTGGAAAAATAAATTGTTTATCGAATTGAAAACGGTCAAATTACAGCATGAATACAAACTATTCTGGGTAGTTTAGCATTCATACAGCGGGAGAGGACGCTATATCGAGACCACCACTAACCTGGAATAAATTCATTCTGTAGTACTAAAACCCAGCACGAGATTGTACATGTAAGTGACCCGCTACACAGCCAAACTTTCACCAGCAATTTCCAGCTGGTTAGCGTCACCAGCCAGTACCGTTCAGCCCACAACTGAATGTAACTGTCAGGAAAGGTCCTCTAACCGTTCTGTGCATTTTAAAATGAACCAGTAACTGGGTGCTTACTGGAAGATACTGTTCATTTACCAGACGGTACAGCACGGTTACCGTCTGGTTATTGACAGGTTATTTACCTGCTGATTACGGTACCTGCAGTTCGACCAGTTACCTGGTGACCGTTCAGTTGCCAACTGAATTGTACTGTCCAGTCGCCAACTGGATGATAACCAGCGGATACTAAATGTGCGGTTACTGCACAGTAAACCTGCTGGTAACAGGACCTTTCCTGCCAGTACTGTTCAATTGCGAACCGCACAATACTGACTGGTGAATATTTCGCTGTCTGATTCAGTCCACCACGGAAAAAGGTATTGTTTATTGAAAACATAACATTGAGTTACCACCGTTACATTAACTATTTTGTCCTCAAAAATGAGACCAACTGGATGTGAACCAAGCAGAACCACAGCAATCACTCTTTAGGAACGCACTATCGTACTAAACTGTAACAAAGACCTTTCTTGTGGAGAGATTGACGTTTTTGCTGTAACCTCAAATTCTTAAAAAAAAAATTATCCGTGGTCTTACGCGCCACTAATACGACATGATCTTTTTATAATTTGCTAACAAAATGCGTAAACGAAGAGGAAATCGTCTACGGAAAAATTTTGGACTTCATTTGTGAAGTTTCTGCAAATCAAACAATTCTGAATGGAATCAAAACATTTTTTCCAATATCAATTGGTTTATTTTATAAAGAATGATCAGCTGATCAGTTAAGCGGAAGACAGTTCGCTACCGGGTATATACTCAAGTGGAATAGTTGAGGCTAAAAACCATGCACAAAGCTTACACATGATATATACCTATGGCCATTGTCACTTAATTGGTTGTTTAGCAAGACCTTGTTTTTTTAAATAAACATGTTAGAAGCTATATTTATTGTTTACGAATATGGAGAAAATGAGTAAGTTTTACTCGAGAAAATGTAAATCCGTCATCTATTTCAATTATTTTCCCTTAAAATATAGATGAGTGTTGGTCATGCTAAACAACTAATCAAGTGACAATGGCCTATATATTCAAATATTGATGACATACGGTATGCCAGTCTGAATATTTGGAGATATATTTATATCATTTAAAAATGGTGACATATCTCCCAATATTATATTGTCCACAATATATTTTGCCATGCCACACTCTCAGAAATATTCAGGGAATAATCCTGAATAGATCAGGCTGCACATCCACAACTCAATTTCAGGGATTTTACCTGAAATTCAGGAATAATTTCCTGAAATTCAGGTATATCATCCATGAATTAAAGCTAATTACCTGAATTTTAGGGGATTTTACGTACCTGAATAGGGTCGGGAACATACTAATCAGGGTGGTAAATTTGCCTGAATTTCAGGGAATATCCACTCATTCAGGGATCATTTTCCTGAAATTCAGGAAATTATCCCTGGATTTCAGGTAAAATCCCTGAAATTGAGTTGTGGATGTACAGCCTGATCTATTCAGGATTATTCCCTGAATATTTCTGAGAGTGCAGTCATATATAACGTATCAAAATGCCCCCACGTTGTGTAAAATGAACTTGTTTTGACAAGTTATAATTCGCGTTGTGAACTGAAAAAACTAATACCGGTATATGTAGTACACAATTTTGTTGTCACCTGTCTCAGTGCCATGTATACCAGTGAAAGTTGTGACCTGTCTCAGTGCCATGTATACCAGTGAAAGTTGTCACCTGTCTCAGTGCCATGTATACCAGTGAAAGTTGTCTCAGTGCCATGTATACCAGTGCAAGTTGTCACCTGTCTCAGTGCCATGTATACCAGTGAAAGTTGTGACCTGTCTCAGTGCCATGTATACCAGTGAAAGTTGTGACCTGTCTCAGTGCCATGTATACCAGTGAAAGTTGTCACCTGTCTCAGTGCCATGTATACCAGTGAAAGTTGTCACCTGTCTCAGTGCCATGTATACCAGTGAAAGTTGTCACCTGTCTCAGTGCCATGTATACCAGTGAAAGTTGTCACCTGTCTCAGTGCCATGTATACCAGTGAAAGTTGTGACCTGTCTCAGTGCCATGTATACCAGTGAAAGTTGTCACCTGTCTCAGTGCCATGTATACCAGTGCAAGTTGTCACCTGTCTCAGTGCCATGTATACCAGTGCAAGTTGTCACCTGTCTCAGTGCCATGTATACCAGTGAAAGTTGTCACCTGTCTCAGTGCCATGTATACCAGTGAAAGTTGTGACCTGTCTCAGTGCCATGTATACCAGTGAAAGTTGTCACCTGTCTCAGTGCCATGTATACCAGTGAAAGTTGTGACCTGTCTCAGTGCCATGTATACCAGTGAAAGTTGTCACCTGCCTCAGTGCCATGTATACCAGTGAAAGTTGTGACCTGTCTCAGTGCCATGTATACCAGTGAAAGTTGTGACCTGTCTCAGTGCCATGTATACCAGTGAAAGTTGTGACCTGTCTCAGTGCCATGTATACCAGTGAAAGTTGTCACTTGTCTCAGTGCCATGTATACCAGTGAAAGTTGTCACCTGTCTCAGTGCCATGTATACCAGTGAAAGTTGTGACCTGTCTCAGTGCCATGTATACCAGTGAAAGTTGTGACCTGTCTCAGTGCCATGTATACCAGTGAAAGTTGTGACCTGTCTCAGTGCCATGTATACCAGTGAAAGTTGTCACCTGTCTCAGTGCCATGTATACCAGTGAAAGTTGTCACCTGTCTCAGTGCCATGTATACCAGTGAAAGTTGTCACCTGATAACAGTATGAATAATTACTTATACATGTAGACTGATCTATGTATATAACAATATACATTACATATAATAACAACGAAGAATTATCAGTGTTTGTACAAGTCTTTACAAGGAGAGATAGTATCTAACAAACTATACAAACATCTACATGTATATTTAGACTAAAATCACAATTGAAACTACCTGGTAGATATAGACAAATAACTAATGTAACGAAGGAATTGATTATAAGTCGGTCACAGTTGAGAGAGAGATATTATATTCAATATTTACAGAAGATGATTATTCCGTTGGTTGAGATTTTGCTAGCACACATGTATCTGATCATCATGACCATATATGTTATAAACTGTTGTCTAGTGTTCTAAGTCACTTCTGCCACTGGGTAGGCGTCGGCAGTGACGTCATTGGAAAGTTATATTCACCCGTCATTATTGCAGCTCATAAGAAATTGCATTGTATAAACAGGAGTAATTCTGAATAATGTTAATCTAAATTTTGTTCTCGTTGATACCAGCTTTACAGTCTCCTATTCTCAGACGTGAGAATGTCGCCCATTATGTCGAAGTCTCTCTAATGGAATTCTTCAAGTGGCTGACCCTCATAATAGTAGGCTATGTGAACAAGCTTGCGTCAGCTCTATATTCTAGAAACATCCACAATGTCCAATAATAAACTACTGTACCATGACACGTTATCAAATTATTGTTTATCACATTCAGTCTCCTATTGTCAGAGGTTGTACGACTTATTCACGAGAGCATGTACCATTACCTCAAAGTTTCTGAGTTTCTCTCAAGTGCTTGCCTACATATATTTTGACCGACAGAATTGTAGACTGAAATCATATTTTGAACATCTGAATAGTTCACCTGACACCAGTTCTCAGGTGCATCATTGTGTCACTCTGTTTGGAGAATAAGTTTATTGACTCTATTAGAAAACCCCGTTTCTCAAATTAGATACACATCCTCGTGTTGGTATGGGGTCTTACCCATGATAGTGGCATTGTTCCATTCATCTATTCATTCATTCATTCATCCATTCATTCCCTCGCGCTTGACCTCGGGTGATATAAGTTATTTCAGTGGAAGACCAAACAAGTTGTTAAACAACTCACAGAATATATAACACTGCGTTCCAAGGCTTTTATTAAAATGTGCAAGTCCACATTGCAGGTTAGATTGTATTCATCTACAAATATACTAACCTATCACCTGGCTCATGGTTCTACTATAGCTGATATGTACACCGGTAACACACTTCGCCTCGACCAAGGGCTAATCCTGCTCGCATACGCCCTTACAGAACCTTGTCAGTCCTCAGTGTGAATCTTCATGTCAAATGTCAGAGTGCTCTGATGTGAATACCTGTGCAGGGCACTTGAATGGTTTCTCTCCAGTATGAGTTTTCATGTGTTTGGTCAGATTGGATTGATTTGTACAACTGTACTCACAGCCTGGACACTTGAATGGTTTCTCTCCAGTGTGAATTCTCATGTGTCGAATCAAATGGAATTGTCGGGTACACCTGTACTCACAGGCCGGACACTTGTATGGTTTCTCTCCAGTGTGAAGTCGCATGTGACTTGTCAGATTGGCTTGTTGTGTACACCTGTACTCACAGGCCGGACACTTGAAGGGTTTCTCTCCAGTGTGATTTTTCATGTGACGTGTCAGATGGGATTTATGTGTACAACAATACTCACAAGTCGGGCACTTAAATGGTTTCTCTCCAGTATGAGATCTCATGTGTATAGTCAGATTAGCCTGTATTGTAGAACTGTACTCGCACACTCGACACTTGTATGGTTTTTCTCCAGTATGGGTTCTCATGTGTGTAGTCAGATTACCCTGTACTGTAGAACTGTACTCGCACACTCGACACTTGTACGGTTTATCTCCAGTGTGAGTTCTCATGTGTCGAGTCAGATTACCTCGTAAGGAAAATCTGTACTCACATACTGTGCACTTGTAGGGTTTCTCTCCAGTATGGGTTTTCATGTGTGAAGTCAGGCTACCCTGTACTGTACACCTGTACTCACACACTCGACACTTGTAGGGTTTCTCTCCAGTATGAGTTCTCATGTCAGTAGTCAGATCAAAATGGAATGTACACCGGTACTCACATACAGCTGTGGTACTTCGAGGGTGTTCTAGATGATCAGTGATGGTTGTGTGCTATTGGAGGGGATCTCTTCAGTATGGGCTGTCATCTGTTCGTTCATCTGACCAATCAGCGTGGTCTATGTATTCTGAAATCATACAAAACAATTTTAACATTCC
>JAVTVY010039550.1:0-18459 GCA_036873755.1 Hanleya hanleyi | reverse complement strand
ACAACACAATTACAGACTACACAGGTATCTATATTATATATCACACTACAACACAATTACAGACTACACAGGTATCTATATTATACATCACACTACAACACAATTACAGACTACACAGGTATCTATATTATATATCACACTACAACACAATTACAGACTACACAGGTATCTATATTATACATCACACTACAACACAATTACAGACTACACAGGTATCTATTATATATAACATTACAACACAATTACAGACTACACAGGTATCTATTATATATCACACTACAACACAATTACGGACTACACAGGTATCTATATTATATATAACATTACAACACAATTACAGACTACACAGGTATCTATATTATATATCACATTACAACACAATTACAGACTACACAGGTATCTATATTATACATCACATTACAACACAATTACAGACTACACAGGTATCTATATTATATATCACATTACAACACAATTACAGACTACACAGGTATCTATATTATACATCACATTACAACACAATTACAGACTACACAGGTATCTGTATTATATATCACATTGCAACACAATTACAGACTACACAGGTATCTATATTATATATCACATTACAACACAGTATCACATTACAACACAATTACAGACTACACAGGTATCTATACTATATATCACATTACAACACAATTACAGACTACACAGGTATCTGTATGATATATCACATTACAACACAATTACAGACTACACAGGTATCTATATTATATATCACATTACAACACAATTAGACTACACAGGTATCTATATTATATATCACATTACAACACAATTACAGACTACACAGGTATCTATGTTATATATCACACTACAACACAATTACAGACTACACAGGTATCTATATTATATATCACATTACAACACAATTACAGACTACACAGGTATCTGTATTATATATCACATTACAACACAATTACAGACTACACAGGTATCTATATTATATATCACATTACAACACAATTACAGACTACACAGGTATCTATATGATATATCACACTACAACACAATTACAGACTACACAGGTATCTGTATTATATATAACATTACAACACAATTACAGACTACACAGGTATCTATATTATATATCACATTACAACACAATTACAGACTACACAGGTATCTATATTATATATCACACTACAACACAATTACAGACTACACAGGTATCTATATTATATATCACACTACAACACAATTACAGACTACACAGGTATCTATATTATATATCACACTACAACACAATTACAGACTACACAGGTATCTATATTATATATAACATTACAACACAATTACAGACTACACAGGTATCTGTATGATATATCACATTACAACACAATTACAGACTACACAGGTATCTATTATATATCACATTACAACACAATTACAGACTACACAGGTATCTATATTATATATCACATTACAACACAATTACCGACTACACAGGTATCTGTATGATATATCACATTGCAACACAATTACAGACTACACAGGTATCTGTATTATATATCACATTACAACACATTACAGACTACACAGTTATCTGTATTATATATCACATTACAACACAATTACAGACTACACAGGTATCTATTATATATCACATTACAACACAATTACAGACTACACAGGTATCTATATTATATATCACATGACAACACAATTACAGACTACACAGGTATCTATATTATATATAACATTACAACACAATTACAGACTACACAGGTATCTATATTATACATCACACTACAACACAATTACAGACTACACATATATCTATTATATATCACATTACAAACACAACACACTACACATGTATCTATATTATACATCACACTACAACACAATTACAGACTATATTAAGGTATCTATATTATATATCACATTACAACACAATTACAGACTACACAGGTATCTGTATTATATATCACATTACAACACAATTACAGACTACACAGGTATCTATATTATATATCACACTACAACACAATTACAGACTACACAGGTATCTATATTATATATCACATTACAACACAATTACAGACTACACAGGCATCTATATTATATATCACATTACAACACAATTACAGACTACACAGGTATCTATATTATATATCACATTACAACACAATTACAGACTACACAGGCATCTATATTATATATCACATTACAACACAATTACAGACTACACAGGTATCTGTATGATATATCACATTACAACACAATTACAGACTACACAGGCATCTATATTATATATAACATTACAACACAATTACAGACTACACAGGTATCTGTATTATATATCACATTGCAACACAATTACAGACTACACAGGTATCTATATTATATATCACATTACAACACAGTATCACACTACAACACAATTACAGACTACACAGGTATCTATTATAGGCAACATTACAACACAATTACAGACTACACAGGTATCTATATTTATATATCACACTACAACACAATTACAGACTACAGGTATCTGTATTATATATAACATTACAACACAATTACAGACTACACAGGTATCTATATTATATATAACATTACAACACAATTACAGACTACACAGGTATCTGTATTATATATCACACTACAACACAATTACAGACTACACAGGTATCTGTATTATATATCACATTACAACTCAATTACAGACTACACAGGTATCTATATTATATATCACATTACAACACAATTACAGACTACACAGGTATCTATATTATATATCACACTACAACACAATTACAGACTACACAGGTATCTATATTATATATCACATTACAACACAATTACAGACTACACAGGTATCTATTATATATCACACTACAACACAATTACAGACTACACAGGTATCTGTATTATATATCACATGACAACACAATTACAGACTACACAGGTATGTATATTATACATCACATTACAACACAATTACAGACTACACAGGTATCTATATTATATATCACACTACAACACAATTACAGACTACACAGGTATCTGTATTATATATCACATTACAACTCAATTACAGACTACACAGGTATCTATATTATATATCACATTACAACACAATTACAGACTACACAGGTATCTATATTATACATCACACTTCAACACAATTACAGACTACACAGGTATCTATTATATATAACATTACAACACAATTACAGACTACACAGGTATCTATATTATATATCACACTACAACACAATTACAGACTACACAGGTATCTGTATTATATATCACACTACAACACAATTACAGACTACACAGGTATCTGTATTATATACAACACAATTACAGACTACACAGGTATCTATTATATATAACATTACAACACAATTACAGACTACACAGGTATCTGTATTATATATCACATTACAACACAATTACAGACTACACAGGTATCTATATTATATATCACATGACAACACAATTACAGACTACACAGGTATCTATATTATACATCACATTACAACACAATTACAGACTACACAGGTATCTATATTATATATCACACTACAACACAATTACAGACTACACAGGTATCTATATTATATATAACATTACAACACAATTACAGACTACACTGGTATCTGTATTATATATCACATTACAACTCAATTACAGACTACACAGGTATCTATATTATATATCACATTACAACACAATTACAGACTACACAGGTATCTATATTATATATCACATTACAACACAATTACAGACTACACTGGTATCTGTATTATATATCACATTACAACTCAATTACAGACTACACAGGTATCTATATTATATATAACATTACAACACAATTACAGACTACACAGGTATCTATATTATATAACAGACATAAATACAATTACAATTACACAGGTATCTATATTATATATAACATTACAACACAATTACAGAATTACACAGGTATCTATATTATATATCACATTACAACACAATTACAGACTACACAGGTATCATTATATATCATTAATTACAACAGACAATTACAGACTACACAGGCATCTGTATTATATATCACACTACAACACAATTACAGACTACACAGGTATCTATATTATATATAACATTACAACACAATTACAGACTACACAGGTATCTATATTATAGTATCATACCATAACACAATTACAGACTACAGGTATCTGTATTATATATCACATTACAACACAATTACAGACTACACAGGTATCTATATTATATATCACATTACAACACAATTACAGACTACACAGGTATCTATGTTATATATCACACTACAACACAATTACAGACTACACAGGTATCTATATTATATATCACATTACAACACAATTACAGACTACACAGGTATCTGTATTATATATCACATTACAACACAATTACAGACTACACAGGTATCTATATTATATATCACATTACAACACAATTACAGACTACACAGGTATCTATATTATATATCACATTACAACACAATTACAGACTACACAGGTATCTATGTTATATATAACATTACAACACAATTACAGACTACACAGGTATCTATATTATATATAACATTACAACACAATTACAGACTACACAGGTATCTATATTATATATCACACTACAACACAATTACAGACTACACAGGTATCTATATTATATATAACATTACAACACAATTACAGACTACACAGGTATCTATATTATATATCACATTACAACACAATTACAGACTACACAGGTATCTATATTATATATAACATTACAACACAATTACAGACTACACAGGTATCTATATTATATATAACATTACAACACAATTACAGACTACACAGGTATCTATTATATATAACATTACAACACAATTTCATACTACACAGGTATCTATTATATATAACATTACAACACAATTTCATACTACACAGGTATCTGTATGATATATCACATTACAACACAATTACAGACTACACAGGCATCTATATTATATATAACATTACAACGCAATTACAGACTACCAGTGCTATTGTCTGATGACCAGTGCTATTGTCTGCAAACATTTCAGTGATCGCTGTATTTCTAGTTTGACCAACGATTGTGGTAATGTTTGCCATATATTCGGATTAAAGCCAATGTATCTACTTACCTCTGTATACCTTGGTATTACCCAACACAGATACTAGCCCTGACAAGTCTGTGGATGACATCTTGACTGCATCTGACATAGAGACACCAACTCTGTCACCTGTACCATCTGAGAGTGATGGGAGTGTAACCGCCGTGGGGACTGGTGAAACTCTGGGGGAGCTCCAGCCCCTGTTGCCTCAGCTCACCACTATGGACATGCCGGATGCTGTGCCCCTGGAGATTTCAGCTGTGGGAGAGGCAGTGGCTGTCCGTGTGGACCCTGTGGATGATGGGGATCATGCCAGAGAAGAGGACGAGACTGTAGGCAAGGGAGAGAACTCAGATCAGGATAAGGGAGGGAGGAGCCTTCCTGGAGATGGATCATCGGCTGAGACAGGCACATCATCAGCAATGCCACCAGATACTACAGACAAGCCTGATGCAGAGTCCAGGCCTGAACAGCAAGCTAAGTATGTGTGATATATATTTAGCGCCAAACTTACACTACCTATCAGGAATGAGTGTTGATATGTATGCAATAGACCTTTGTCTTCATAATGAGCATTTTCATCAATTTTTCTTGGTTGATATAATTTGGTGTGAAATAATTCATATTAAATTTTAAACAACCGAAATGAAGTTTTGCATCCTTACAGTAATGAAAGAAAACAATACCTAAGATATATGAATATATTGCAGGGATAAGAGTTAAAGAGTCCAGTCATTCTTCTGCCTGATATTCAGTATCATAATAATAAGATGCCACTAGAGTGGACGACGGGCCAGTGTAGCACGATGCAGATGCCACATATATTTCAGGAATTGACCACTGTTTATTCTGATTTTTATTGATGTGCTTTCAGAGCTGGTGATTTTGCCAATCAACTTATGAGTACGGCTGTGAACGCCGCCACAAGAGCTGCGGCACAGGCGTACAGCACCGCTAAAGAGGTCTTCCTAACCTGGCAAGTCAAACATCAGGTAAATGTACATATGTGATAATTCATGCCTCAGTTATTCAATCACTCTATTCAAATTTAATTGCCTGAACTTGTGTGGGAAAAAATCACTCACATTTCCATATCTGACCAATTGTGAACTATTGTTCTCTGCATATTTGGCATTTAGGGTGAAGTGGTGTTGTCTGCATATTTATGCCCCCCCCCCTCTAATTAGAGGGGGGGCATATAGCGATCGCTTTGTCCATCCGAATTTCTTGTTCGTGCGATATCTCGGTTAATATTTGATGGACAGGATTGAAACTTGCATGGAATGTGGCCAGTGCCTCGTAGTTGTGCAGCGTAGAGTTTTTTCCCGAGTTCCGGTATAATTTTCAAGAGTTATGGCCCTTTTTCTGAAATCCCTCTGAATGGGACTTTTCCGGGCTGGATCTTGGTTACTATTGTATGGACAATTATGAAATTTGCATGATATGTGGTCAGTGCCCCACAGTTGTGCAGCGTAAAGTTTCTCCGCGTTTCGCGTATATTTTCAAGAGTTATGGCCCTTTTGTTTTTGAAATCTTTGTGAATTGGGACTTGTCCGAGCTGGATCTCGGTCAATATTGTATGGACAAGTATGGAATTTGCATGATATATGGTCAATGCCCCATAGTTGTGCAGCGTGAAGTTTCTCTGCTTTCGGTTATATTTTCAAGAGTTATGGCCCTTCGTTCATCAAACCTAAGTGAATGGGATATATTTATTTGTCCAGGTTGGATGTCAGTCCATAACCGATTTGGACCGGGAAAATGGTCCTCCACAGACCAATACAGAACAGAACAATGGCGGGGCAGTGTCAGTTCGCGAGGAAGGGTGATGGCGGTTGGATTGGCTGTCTCTGATTGCTTCCTTGCTGTGTTGCCATTCAGGATGAATTTATTCTGTATATATTTGACGTACAGGAAGAACTGCTTTTTTTCTGCATAATCTGACATAATGGTGAACTATTTTACAGGGGGAGTGGGAACCGAAGCCAACATTCGTTCAACCGAAATCGGATTGGCAGCCCCCAGCAGATAATTATCAACCCCCACAGAGTACTTGGACTCCCCCAGCCGATACTTACACTCCTCCACAGAGTACTTGGACAGCACCAGAGAGCACATGGACTCCCTCAGCAGATGGCTGGACACCCCCGACGGAGAGTGTGGATGGTCCCACAGCCCAACCAGAGTTTGCTGGACCCATGGCACAGCTCATGGAAATGGGCTTCTATGACAGAGCACGCAACCAACAACTGTTAGACAAATATGAGAATGACGTTCAGAAGGTCATCCAAGAGCTTGTGGAAATTCTGGATAATGATTGGGCTGCTGCCCGTCATTAGTCACCAATCAACCGGCGAGACTGTCGCAGGATGACCAGTTTGCCTAACCTGGAATAGAGTATTGAGGGGGATCCGAATCTCAATAAATCTTGTGTCTTGCATGAAAATGGATGAAACTTGTAACAGGGGTCTTGTAAAAGACGCTCAAACAGAATTTCACAAAGTCATGGTTTCAAGTAATTGAAAGTCATGCACTTGAAATCAGATTAAAGGTCATTCAAATATGAATGTTCGTTTCTCAACAAGGAGATTGTTGAAATCTTCAGGAGTCATGAGGCTTTTATTTTATTTTTTATTTACTTCTTTTGGTTTGGAAGAAGCCCAAGACTATTATCACTGATTTTTTCTTCTACACATATGGATAATCTACATCTCTGTAAAGTAGATCATAATTTGTCTTTCTTCTGCATGGAAAACTGTTGAATATCACAGCAGTTAATTTTATTTTCGAGCATTTGAAGACCCCATAACAATGGTAAAAAAATATAATTGGAAGAAATGGAGAACTAATATGCTTATTAATATATTTATACTTCAGGTCCCAATAGCAGATGATCATGTAATAAAATATCTTGTTCTCATTGGAATCCAAAAAACATTTTTAAACAGGGGCGATATAAACCATATTCTCGGTGGTTTGAAAAGAAAAAAAACCAAACAATTACCTCCCCTGCCAGCAGTGCCGGCCAGATCATGTGCTAATTTTGTAAGTGATGTTTCCTGTTACAAAATCTCCACAAAATTACACATTATAGTACAACGTATGGTGTTGGGCAATCCGGTTCTTGTCAGATCACTGAAGTTAAGCAACGATCAGCTCGGTCAATACTTGGATGGTTGACCGGATGCTGTACTGGCTGGGCTGATCATTGTCCAGGGTAATAGCAACTGAGGGCGATAATAGTTGCTACGCTAATGACTTGCCGGCGATAACATCTGGTTACCCACTGTCAAATAGAGACCGCTATATAAATTCTCTCACGGTAGCACATCAGAAAAAAGAGACAGGTCAATATGTACAGTCAGGAGGTGTCACTGCACTGTAAATAAGTTACTCGCACAGCCTGCACAGCACGGGACCTTGACTGCTACTGACCCTGTTTCGATCACCCTAGTAAGCGGCGGGGCTACTGCAAGCTTCTAAATACCTCTGTGGAGGGCGCTCCTAGATGAAAGGAGTGATTTCCCAACCAACAACATTACCCTCCAGTAAAAGATACCAATAAGGGATATCTGCTCCAAATGATATTTAAGTACATAACAGGTTGCTTAAAGCTATAAGTACATGTAGATGTTCTTTGAAGTTCTAACAGAATGAACAAAAACGTTGTTGTTGCAACCGTATTTGGATTTTCACTAATAAAATAGATACATGCAGCCATATTTTGAAGCATGCGGCAGATTTTGAAGAACAAAGATTCATATTTGAATGGCCTAAGGGAGCTTCTTGAAATTAGGAACTGAGTCCCCTGGTAGGGATGGCATATGCCGGTTATTCAAATGGGATACACCATGCCCAGTTTGGTGTTCTGATCTGGATGGATTAGAGTTCCAGTTAGGCCAATCCCCCCATGCTGCTGCATGTTATGGCATAAGCCATCCTTTGTTTGCCGAGTTCCAAACTGTATGGCATGGAGTTCCTAGGAGTTCCAACACGGCGCACCATACCACTCTGTGAATACCTTATGCCAGTTCCTAGTATGCCCCAATTTCAAGAAGCTCCCTAATGAGTATGAGATTGATCACTGACCACAAGCGACTTCTAATTCCCCTCAATACCAGACCCCAGGCCTAACTTTGTGGTTGCTTTGGAAATTTGTAAATCTCATTTTGGAGCTCTTTTTATTCGTTGAGTGAAAAAAATCACGTATTTGGGTCATGTAGGGTGCTTAATACTGGTACTATGCCATGATCCCACAACCACCCTGTCTAGTTTGTGATTGATTCTGTGATATATCTATGATATTAGTAATAGAATAGTGTGAAAGGTTGAATTATTGCTAACGGTTACTGAATATTCTCAATTGTAACATTTTGGTATCACAGAATGTTTTTGAGGCATATTGATGGATGTCCATAATTTATATATAAATATGCAAATATTGACAGTTAATTTAATCCCAAAAATATCTCTTTAGGCTTTCAAAAATACATTACAAAATGAACACGCATCCAGCGTTGTATTTCCTGGCAGGTAAATAAACACTTGTGCGATGAAAATGCTACATCTAAGTTCGTCCGCTCTGCGGTACGATTAGACCTCTTGTACTTTTCAAACTTGATTGGTGGTAAGCAGATTTTAGACCATCCTGACCAGGCAGTAATATTGGTGAGTAGATTATAGACCTTCCTGACCAGGCACCAATATTGGTGAGTAGATTATAGACCTTCCTGACCAGGCACCAATATTGGTGAGCAGATTATAGACCTTCCTCACCAGGCACCAATATTGGTGAGCAGATTATAGACCTTCCTGACCAGGCACCAATATTGGTGAGTAGATTATAGACCTTCCTGACCAGGCAGTAATATTGGTGAGCAGATTATAGACCTTCCTGACCAGGCACCAATATTGGTGAGCAGATTATAGACCTTCCTGACCAGTCACCAATATTGGTGAGCAGATTATAGACCTTCCTGACAAGGCACCAATATTGAAGACAGATATTATGTCTTACTGAAAACATCACTGAAGGTCCCCACCAATTGTTTGTTGGCTTTGTTAGCACAAGTATCTGTAACGTACTTGACTTCTTTGTTATGCCGAATCTAAGTGGATATTTAAAAAAAAGAGCTGATCTCTTTCATACACCTGTAGCTTTTTGTGCATATGTTAATGTGCTGTTTGCCAGTGTTTAAACGGAAAGTCTCACTGCAGCGTTCAATCAAGGCCTCCGTGATCAGATTGACAAATTTTGCTATTTATTTTCACCTTTGTGATGGACCAGAACTTGGTTGAAAATCAGTGACCATGACCTAGTTTTCCAAATCCCATGATTATTCCATGTCAACTTAACACTATATTAGTAACTAGGTTATGACCAAACTCACCTATTGTAGACCACACCCACATCTGAAACCCCGGAGCGGAAGGGCTAGAAGCGTATTTTTTTTTAGCATTTTAATAGTGCTTTATATTATTATTCATTGTATTATATACTCACATGATTATATATGTGTACTTTGCGCTGGGATATATATCATGTATATATTGTTTTAAGCCTGAAAATAAGCACCTGACATTTCTAATAAATGTTGTGTAAATGAGAATGAGATGGCCCCTCTTCATATACAGATATTATGTGTTAGCTCATGGCCTGTGCTATATTTTCTGAGGTGGGTGATAGGTGCCCTATTTTCAGGCTGTGTGTTCAGTTAACACTGATGAAAGAAGTGCTCAGAAGAAGAAGAATTTATAGCATCTTGAAGTGCTTTTTCCGAATTTCCGATATGGGAAATAGAATCATGGAAAACGGAAGCGGACTTAGCCATTATATAATTTCAGATGGGGAAATTCTATTTCCGATATCAGAAATAAGATTTTCTGTGTTAGAAATTGAGACAGTCATTCCTGATATCAGAAATTCTAATTCCGATATCAAAAATTATAATTTCTGTTATTGGAAATTTGAGGTAATGACTTTGGCTTGCTATAACAATTTGATGTGTACGAATGTAGTAGATGCAGGTGTGAATGTTAATAATGGTATTGATGAGGCGTGCAGACAGACAATGTAAGGTTACCCTGTATATACATGTACTTATTGATTTGTTCACTATGTTGTTTTTGGTGCCAAATTGTGGATATGTGTGTGACACATTACACTGTGTTTAACATGTTTATATTTCAACATATATGGGAATTATTGATATATTTGGGTGCAAGTACATGTAAGCTTAGAATTATTTACTGAAATTAAGGTCTTTGTAACCCAAGCTTTGTTGCGATTTATCATAGGGCTTAAAATGGTAGCCAGAAGTATTATCCTGCATTAGTAGCTCTATTAGAACAAATTTCAGCAAAAGTTTTTATCAATACTTACATGTAGTAATTCTTAGACGACAAGGAGTTCCTACACAGAACAACAGAACATCCGAAGTTTAATGATTCTTTTATTATTTGACAAATAATAAAAGAATTCAAGAATGACTGGTAATACAACACAAAACACTAGTTTCAAGTTCATAAACCATATCTCCCTGGTATAATCTGTGGCGTGTCCTACTCCTCCTCCACTTTACTCACTGCACAGCGACGACTCCTCCTCCTCCACTTTACTCACAGCACAGCGGTTCGCATAGGTGTGACGCGGGATAGGCTGGGGTGAGAGGTCTGGGGTTTTCGCTACCTGAGATTCCATGGGCCAGGCTTTCACCCTATAGTAGAATGGGTCGACTGCGCATGCGCGATGAGTAGTAGTATAGAGAGGGCACGTGATCTCCCTATCCCTATACATATGTAACCTTTCTGAAATTACTTCTCGCATGCATCTGGCTACATGCCACTAAATGTCGGTGATGACTCGCTAAACAGCCTTTTGAAGATGACCTACATTTCAAGTTAAAATAAAATTATAGAGTAAGTTTGTTCAATTATATTACCTGAAATCCTGTTTTCTGCCTATCAGACATGTCAGAAAACATGAAAAATACTAGATTTTGAGATATTTCAGTTTTTGCTATCATAACTTCTCTTTGGAAATTTCTTGACAGTCATCTCTTTATCATTCAGTATTGGTAGAAGCTTTGTTGTAATATTTTCTCATATTTAAGCTACATTTATTAATGCGGAATAATTTCTCTAGCAGCCTTTTGCATCATATAACAATGTAACTCTGTCAAGCCTGTAAACTGATTTTCGGGTTTCCTTGAACACATGTTAAACCTAAATACCTAAGGATGGCCGCATTTTTTATGCAATGCATGTTGTAAGTATTGATTATAGCCAGTGTGTGAAGTAATGATTATAGCCAGTGTGTGAAGGATGTTTTGTTTGATGAGTTATTAATGAGATTTAATGATGTGAAATCCTCTAATAATTCAATCACCTTATTAAAGTTCATTCACACCCAATTCAGTCACTTGTTCTAATTAATTTGCTCATCCACTAATATCGATGATATAAAGAGGAATTCTTGGATTATCTTCATGAATTTGAACCATTTATCAATTTCCTGTTATAATAAATTTGCCCTTCCCCATGATTGATTGGTGAGAAAATTCACTTGCTGTGATTGAATTAATAGTGAATTACCATATAGACTATACATACATGTGAATGTTATATATACGTGTATTGGACTCTCTCGTCTCCATGTTCATGTGTCGTGTAAAAACCTCGTACATATTACAACCTGAATGAGATCACACACCTTCCACAATACCTTATATTCCTTAATCACACTAATTATAGCTAGTTCATTAATTATTTGCATCCCGGAAGATGGAAAATAAATCATTAATACAGGAGACTGGTTGAAAATATCTGTTCAGAAAGTTGGGATGGTTTGTACAAAAGTCAGATTTGTGTCGGTGACGACTCACTTTACTTCTCAAACTGGCAGACTTAGGTATATATGCTTATATATGGTATATATTGGTACATATTTAGGGAAAAAGGGCAGGCAGACCTTGCCAGTTTGAACATTGAAGTGAAATATAGGAGTGTTAAATGTTTTGTTCTGTTTGTTTTTGAGTTGAATGTAATACTGGTTTTGAAGAAAGGTATAATTATGGTATACATACACTTTTATGGAATATTGGCACTATCAATTCTTTGGGTTTGGTGGTGTTCTACAACAGTATCTGGGAATATGATGTGAACTTCCACATGATGTTTGAGGCATTGGTAATCGTATATTGGCTGCGATATTAGGTCAAGTATGGACAAGGTGAGAAACGCCATTTGGGAGAGGTGGTCAGATCTCTGCATCAACTGCATTATCCTTTTCCCAATACCTGAAAGATGACGGCCGACCATTCTACCATGCTGTGGAACTTCACATGATGTATGTATGCGGAACAAGAATTGTGGTGATTTGTGTAAAAACTTTCTTATAAATTTACATAAAAATTATTCTCTGCTATTGTGTTGTTCTTGTGTGATGCCAAATTCTTTGAAGGGCCCCTGTCAATCCTTTGGCCATTGTGACGATTTTAATGCTCATAAAACAGGGCTATAACACCAGGTACTTCCACTCAAAGTTTCTCAACATATCGTTTGCTGATAGTAAAATACGAGCATAGCGTGCAAGATCTATGCTGTTACATTTCGTAATGTTTGTCTAATTCCGCTTAACCCAGGGTTAGGAGACGCATGAACTCCTGCACTTCAAGATTCTCTTGGTGTTGATATGAACAGATACAATCAAAGTGTGACTGATATATACATCATTCTCTATCTAGATAATGACTACTCGGTGAGTCGTGTATTAAGAATACTGATCAGTGATACGGATTTGATAGTTTTGAACATGATTTTTTAGCATCACTGAAAACTGATGACTGCTTTTCAGGAAGCTTGCCTATGTTTATGTATATTGTTTTTCTTTGAATTTGGTGCTAATGCTGTTATATGAAATAGGTCTTTGGTTTCTCTACACGGAATTTCTTTAATAGATGAAGGCTAAATATTGAACGACAGGCTGGACACTTGTATATTCCAAGTTTGGCGATACATATCACACATGAGTGGTCTCAATAGCTAACGGGTCTAATTCCACTCCAAGGTGAAAGGCCAAATGGTTAATAAAAAATGTGTCATTTAATCTCTTTATGATGCTCATATGGACATTCACAATCGAAGTATGATAGATGGATTATACGTCTAAAACATCTTCGTAATTCATTTGGATTGAATTTTACTGCTCAGTTGTACAGATGAAAGAAAAATCAGTGTCTTTCTGGCATCATAGAAATCGTCTCTCTTGCAAGGAGCAAACTTGTTTCTAATAAATATTTTATGGTTATTTTTGAACTTTAGAGCTAATAGTGTGATGTGAATATTTTTCTTGGTGATGGATGCAGAAATTGCTTATGAACATTGGCTACTGAATGTCCGGTATGAATTTGTTGAGTAGATGTGGAATATGTTATCTCAATCTGACTGGAAAGATCAACCAATTCATATGTAAAAAATATATACACAATTTGGGAGGCTGAATCATCGACGGAAAATACATCCCCCCCTCCCTTGGTGGAGAGGCCTTGTGATGCCTTCGGTATTACACAAAAATTCTCCTCTCCAGACCTGTGATAAGGATACTTTCAACGAGAGGATAAACAATCATCAGTGATAAAGCCATTACGAGAGGATCAGAATGCCATTCGGGCTTTGCAACGGACCTGCAACTTTTCAGCAAAGAATGGAATACCTGAAATGGGACACACTTGATATACATAGATTACATCCTGATGTATGGGCATAACTAATATGTTGGCTAGACCACTCAAAGACTCCACCCAAGAGTGAACTGTCATAGAATATCCGTCAGAAGATAATTGATTATAGGTAAATAGTTGTCTGTCCTCGACAAGAGACGACTTTAGCATACATATCATGGACACTACGTCCAACAAGGAATCGGGGCCTGGAATTTTCTGGAGGCTAGAAATTGGCTCCGTATTGTACAATTTAATGGGTTCGACAACGTAATACATCACCAGTCACAAATCTCCCGATTTGTAGCCCAAATCTTAAACCTGTTTCAATTCATGCCTATTAATCTCCGTCAGGAAGATGATACAACGTAGAAAACGGAAGTTAAAACTAAAAGTTAGCTCCCCTAGCGGAGAGTTGTCCGCCCCTAGGAGAGCTCTCCCATCTATTCCAGCAGGATTACTATAAAGGCTCTGCAGCAGCCATTACTCATCCTCTATTCTCTGTTGTACCTCGACCAGTACACATCAGGAAGGAAGTGTTTATACAACCTGGGTTGTTGTTGTAACGACCCTCAGTATCCTTATCGGTTTTGACTTGTGTTATTTCTTGTCGGAAATTCTTTCATTATTGTCGGAAATTCTTTCATTAGTTATGTCTGAGATTCCGATATCTAATGCATGTAATTCGTGTGTGAAATGGTGGTCCAGTTTGGATGCCCACACGGTTTGGTTTTCTTGTAAAGAGTTGTGTTATCGGCGAAGTTCGCCGAGTGTATATTAGAGACCCGTTAGCGTGGGGAAATTTCGCCCAGGCTAGTCGGGCTTACCTTTGCAGGCGTCTGGCGACCCGTTTCTTTCGGAAGTCGACAGACGTCTGTTGGGAATTGCTTGTAATTGTCCTGAAAGCTAACGAAGTTATCGTTGCAATTATATAAATGTTTCCCATGGTCTTAGTAATCAGAACTCGCCCGCCTCTATAAATATACTAGCGGGACGGTTCTACGTCTAGTTAGACAGCCTACATGTATAGGTTTGGCTATGTATGCAGTCAAACCGGTTCCTTTGTCTACTTCGACAAAGATTTTTCTAACCTGCCGTGCCTTAGCAATCCATTGTTCTCGTCGGACAATGAAATGCAGTGGGTTCGCATATCATGCTCGACCTCTCCTTTGTCTTTTTGTTTTCACACTCCGTTATCTAAACGGAATAAACGTGTCTTGTCTGTTTCTCCTTTGCGGGTTAATTCATCACGCAGTTCTAAATCCGTTTCTCGTTTTATGGTGGGTTTTTCAGACCTACCATTGAGTGTCAAAATTGCTTTTGCGGTTTCGTTTATTGATGAATCAGCGATTCTATAATAGCGAAATGACATGTTACGGGACTTCAATTTTAGGATTGAGTTGGGGTAACAAATAGAAACATTGTTTATAAATGTTTAATTTGTATTGGAAATATACTGAAAGTATTCACATTGACGAGGATGGTCACAAGTGATGATCTAAAAGACAAACCATTATTTTCATCCCATCAAATATTATCAACTAGACTATTATCGGGTATGAGGTCAAACTGATATAATGGTGGATTGAGACAGGTTGATTTGGTAACAGATAGAAACATTGTTTATAAATGTTTGATATTTCAATCAATTTCCATCGTTAAATATCCAATCTGTCGACGATTATTGCTTATTAAAATAGTGCATACTGCTTACAAAATCGGTGAGAATTAGACCGGGAATTCTAGTTCTATTTTTCGGCCCTCCCGTTCTCCGGTATGCCGTTCTCGTACTTCGACTCGACGTTCTCCTACACCGGTCTCGTCGAGTTCATCTGTGATTCCTTTTTCTTCATTGTAAAGTTAGGAACATACGTCAATGATGGTTTTTCGGATAATTTGGATGCGCTTTTAGCGTTGCTGCCGGATATGCCGTCTACTTCGAATAATCCTCGTATTAAATGTCGGACGAAGGAATACTTCCTCGCCGTAGGTTGTCTCACCTATGTCATTTTTGTCAATGGTTCGATGGTGATTAAATTAATATTTTGGGGATAGTTTTTCTTTCACATTTCTGTCTTGTCAAAATTTTGTTTGGGCAAATTTTGTAGACTTCACATGGTCTGTTTTTCCATCTGCCATGTGTTTATTGTCTTCGGACGTACGTCGCGAAATTGATTGGCTCTTGTCGGAGTTTTCAAAATTCTTATATCTTGAAATTATTACCCGATATATTTTCTAAAGTCAATATTAATATCGGGCTTATCTGATAACACAGTCCTGCGTGATGGAGACAATGTGTATTCAATATCACGTCTTCACACGAACAATGAGTTCGACCCGCTGTGTTTGGTGTGGGTTTTTACGGGCTCTCGCGACCTCGTTTTTATTGCTCAATTTGTGACAGATTCGTACTTAGTTCCCGGCATTTCTGTAAGTTTGCCTTTTAGTGCTGAGTTTTGAAGGCCGATGGTGATCTCTACAATAAACGATCAGGTTTGGTTTCGTTGATTCATGAATTTTATGCATTGAGTTTGTGTATATCTCAGGTAGGGTTGTAAATTGTATCCTCATCGGCGG
Source organism: Hanleya hanleyi (assembly GCA_036873755.1). Classification (NCBI taxonomy): domain Eukaryota; kingdom Metazoa; phylum Mollusca; class Polyplacophora; order Lepidopleurida; family Hanleyidae; genus Hanleya; species Hanleya hanleyi. The sequence goes on along the minus strand of JAVTVY010039550.1, from coordinate 1,014 downwards.
GGGGTTTTCGTTTCTTCCCGCCGGAGAGATCGGATACTTTATTTGCAGCCGTCAAATTTTCATGTTGTTGTTGTTGCGTCTGTTCGGACTTGCAGTTTTGGTGGGTTCACTTTCATACATTCAGTTCCTTGGTCCTACCAAAATGTAATCTCTTGTGATATCAAGTTTTATTACGTATGATTTTGATATCCTGTATTCAAGAGAGACCTTACAGAGGTTTTATGTCTTTCATGCTGACTTGAATATGAAGCATGATTGTTGCATTTGTGTTACGTAATCACAACTCAACCCTATTTACTTCGACCCTGTGTCGCACCTTAATGAGCTTCTTTACTGATCTCTCTATGTAATTAAGGGTGTGTCGAACAACAATGAGATCACGTGCTGGTTTACGTGAGTGAGTAAACCTATTCACCCACTTATGCTGGTTTACGTGAGTGAGTAAACCTATTCACCCACTATGTGAAAGTGTGATTTTCTTTTAACACAATTGTCTGATTATTACATTGCTTGTTTTATTTTCACACCATGTTGGTTCCATCTGTATACTGTATTACGCTTATAATTCAGATGGAGTTATGCACTAATTTTAATTTCTTCCATTTGAGAAAATTTAAAATTACTAGCGGGAGTGGGAAGGTATTGGCCGGCCAAGGATCAAGCCTAGTGACACGTGAGTCTTGAAGTCTTCTATGGTTTCTTTCTACCAGGTATGTATTACCGGTACAGTCTACTAGAGCATCAAACTGCTTTTGTAGTAATGTTCCTACTGTTCTTCTCGACAAATTGTTCGTGCTAGGTCATTTCAAATTATAAATTTTTTTTTTTGAATAACCTCACTTTCCTGCCGGCGAGAGATAAATGTATTTCCTCTCTTCGGGAATTTAAAATTCTTTAAGGATCTTTCTTGGTTACCTGGAAAATCTTTGTTCTGGATGTCGGTTGTGTGACTATTTGGTTATTAATAGTAACATTGTTGTAAATGTTTTATATTCTCTCCATATAAACTCCAGT